>JABUQX010082944.1:0-7500 GCA_015478945.1 Trachelipus rathkii | reverse complement strand
GTTTATAATAGATCCCATATGTGGAGTGTGAGGATTTGTAAGAAATATGGCATCGTAGCGCAGCGGATTTTCTTTGTGCGTTATTATCATCTGTCATCCTTTAAAGAGAGTTCAAATATAGTGACATTGTCGTCATATCGCAATTGGTCATTAATTATATTTTTGGGTGCATTGCAAATATAATAATTTTTTTTTTTGAGTAAAATAATAAAGTAAAACCTTTTTTTTCAGATATAGTTTATATATTATAATATACCCTCTTATTTTATAATTTTATAACGGTTTACAGTTATCAAGAAAATTTGAAATTTAAGAATCTAAAGAAATTTATTAAGGAATTTTAAAATATGTGTTAGCACATGTGTATAACAGTTTCCAGTAGTGATTTTTGCCTTTAAAATCTATTAAAACCATTAAAAACTACATTAAAACCATCAAAATAGCATAAAACCCATAAAACAAAAAAAAAATATTTAAAAAAAACAATTTTTTTTTTTTTTTTTTAAAAAAATTTTTTTTTTTTAACCCTATATATATATATATATATATATATATATATATATATATATATATATATATATATATATATAGAATATAAATATATATATATATATATATATATATATATATATATATATATATATATATATATATATATATATATATATATATATATATATATATATATATATATATAGGGAAAGATGTATTTCATTAACAGCAAAAATTTCTTCAATTCCATTCTCATATCTCAAAAACTACAATAGCTACAGGGAAAAGGAATATATTGCTGGAATGCTGGTCCAATTTTAGTGGAAAATGTAAAAAAAAAAAAAAAATCAAAACTACAATAGCTACAGCGAAAAGAAATACATTTTTGGAATCCTGGTAAAATTTAGATACGAAAATGTAAAAATAAAAATAAAAACAAGCTTTTAATAATTATAGTAGTAATATGATTAGAGAGCCTATTTAGAGACCTTATTGGTTACTCGTTAAAATAAATAGACTTTCTATTAAATTTTGCTTTTTTTTTTTACTAAAGAATACCCCATAAAGGTATACTGCAACTGATGGTAGGAGTCGGCTGGCCTTCCGGGAACTACGGTAGGACACTTCTCCGGGAGCGGCCCCGAACTCCCAGCTCTTGGTATTTGGGTGTCGCGGGGGTTCCTTCCGCCCCTTCTCTACGGGGTATGGTGTCCCCCTCGGTTCCCGTCGGCTCGGTTCCCCTTACATTGTTGTATTTATATATATATATATATATATATATATATATATATATATATATATATATAAAATCACTATATATATATATATATATATATATATATATATATATGTAGCACGAGATGATGAGATCATTAATCAATTATACCTAGAATTAAATCCCTCACCTCCTCGGGTACATATATTAAGAAGATGGAAGGTGTATAGAAAAATAGTTGATGTTATTTTCTTTATTAACATTCTTTTTTATATTGTTGTTTGCACACAGAATAATAGATAATTTTTATTTTGTATAATAATCAGGAGTGGGCCACAGACCCTTTAAATATATTTTCGTGAATACTTAAATCCCCATATTATATACATTTCATTTTAGAACAGTTTGCAAGGTGGGGCAAATAATATAATGCCATGTTCCTTACTAGATCTCTCTCACCGTTCTTTCTAATTTTTATATCTTATTTATTTCACTGTGGATCAACATAGCGTGTCAAAATGACACTTAACAAGAGATTTTCTTTATAAGAACATTAATAATAATCTAACACCTTTAATTTTATTACAAAAATAATGGATTTTAGCGTGCCTGGGACAAAACCCCAAGCGCGCCTCGCGGCACTGATGTCGTTGGCCGAACTAACTGGCGTCCTCTCTCCTTTGGCTTCATCTATCGCCGGGAGGAGTAAAACGTACTCTGTTTCAATTTTAAATAACATACAAAAGGAATAAACATAGTTATGTGTGTGATTTTATAAGATGTAAGAAAATTTTACCGTACATACTAATACACATAACGATTGGAGCTGTGTTTCTCCTCTCATAAGAATAGCTTTTGCCTCCAAAGAGTTCTAGCTTTACAAATATACTAAAGATTATAATAGCATTATTTTATATAGTACTATACTTTTAGTACATATTTGGTGCATCCCCGGTTGATCAAGAATACCCAGCCTTCAATTCTAAAAAAAATACATTTTTTTTTAAAAATTTTAAAGTCGGCAAAAATATTCCGTAGAATTTATTTCATTTTTACTGAATAAACAACTTTTTTTTTTTTTTTTTTTTTTTTTTTTTTTTGTTTAAACGCCTCGGTCTTCTGCCTATAGACCTGCACCTACCCGAATGACGTCATAGTCAGATGTCGATTTGGGACAGGAGATAACTCCTCCCCTCTCTCACATGGTATAATGAACGAAAGTTTTATTACTTTTCGTTCTACTAGATAATTTTTTATATGCTTTTATATTAATTCGAACAATATATAACAATTCGGCACCATAAAACATTATAAAAATACTTTTAAGCAGATAGATTTTCTAATAACACATAAAATAAATTCGTATATAACTAAAATAATTTTTTTTTTTTTTTTTTTCAGAGGAACCGAACATCCTAATCTAATTATTAAAATCAATAAATAAAATACAATAATTTTTAAAATATGGGAATTCCCGTCATGCATTTAAAACCCGATCATAAAGACCTCACAAAAATGTTTTAGACTATAAATTTTCTTATTCTTAAAAACAATTACCAATTTCCTTTCTCAAAAGGAATATTTCTCATATCATATAACGGTCACTTTTACAAGGCCGCTTCACACGAAATTTTAAAATATAAATTTTACTATTCCTAAAAATACCCAGTTACAAATTTTTCTTCTTAAACAGAAGTTTTATTACCTTCATTTACGGAAAATCTTACGATCCCCGTATTACAAATATTTCTTAAAGTTTTATTTACAAGTTCAACCTTCTTTCCCTCCCAATTTTTTGGGGGGTAAGAGTAACGAAGGATGGGGGATTCCCACCTCCTTACATATTGTAAACGTTTATTTAAATATACACAAGATTCCTATAATTATCATAAGACACAAAAGAAGCCTATCTGATTTTCCATTATTTTATAACATCCTTCTGCCGTCGAATTATAATATATTTTAATTACTTTTTAATAACACAAAATAATTATAAGATTAAATTTTACTTACAAAAATAACTTTGTTAATAAAAAATACATTCCAAGCGATGGAGAGGAATTTCTATGTCCCTTTCGATGCTCTCTGAACAACGTTACGAGTGGCTTAGGCGTTTTAACAGACAGGCAATTTTGAGCTTTAACTCGTTTCAGATTAGAGGCGCATTTAACTTTTGGGGTATTTCGTACTTCTTCCCAATTTTATTTATATAGGCCTCGTCTTCATCGTGGAGGCTTTATTTTTCTTTCGTTGTTGTTATTGTTTTTTAGGCTCGCTGGTTCTTGAATTTCAAATTTTACCTAGAGCTTTTCACGAAGTGCTTTTTGGGGGATTTCAGTGGCGGGGAGCTCTTCTCTCTACCCCTCCCCCGTTTAATAGCAGGACGAAGCTTTCTTTTTCTTTTGAAATGCGTGGTGATTTTTTTTTTCTATTCTTTTTTTTTTTTTTTTTTTGAAAAGCGCTATTTTTACTGGGTAACGACTTTTTATTTTCTTTTAAAAAGGAAATTTTCTTCACGCTACCACTTACGTTGTTAGCATTAATAATATAGACCCTCAAGACTTACTTCTTTTTAATAACTTATAAAAAAATTTCTTCACTTGAGTAATTCATATTGTCCACTTTCATCACCGCGTTATTTTATTATTATTATTATTATTATTTTTATTATTATCCTTTGACCCTTTTTATCAGACAGGTTGGTATTTTTTTAAGTCACTCTGGGGTCACCACATGTAGCACGAGATGATGAGATCATTAATCAATTATACCTAGAATTAAATCCCTCACCTCCTCGGGTACATATATTAAGAAGATGGAAGGTGTATAGAAAAATAGTTGATGTTATTTTCTTTATTAACATTCTTTTTTATATTGTTGTTTGCACACAGAATAATAGATAATTTTTATTTTGTATAATAATCAGGAGTGGGCCACAGACCCTTTAAATATATTTTCGTGAATACTTAAATCCCCATATTATATACATTTCATTTTAGAACAGTTTGCAAGGTGGGGCAAATAATATAATGCCATGTTCCTTACTAGATCTCTCTCACCGTTCTTTCTAATTTTTATATCTTATTTATTTCACTGTGGATCAACATAGCGTGTCAAAATGACACTTAACAAGAGATTTTCTTTATAAGAACATTAATAATAATCTAACACCTTTAATTTTATTACAAAAATAATGGATTTTAGCGTGCCTGGGACAAAACCCCAAGCGCGCCTCGCGGCACTGATGTCGTTGGCCGAACTAACTGGCGTCCTCTCTCCTTTGGCTTCATCTATCGCCGGTAGGAGAAAGACGTTCTATTGGTTGTTTCAATTTTAAATAACATACAAAAAGGAATAAACATAGTTATGTGTGTGATTTTATAAGATGTAAGAAAATTTTACCGTACATACTAATACACATAACGATTGGAGCTGTGTTTCTCCTCTCATAAGAATAGCTTTTGCCTCCAAAGAGTTCTAGCTTTACAAATATACTAAAGATTATAATAGCATTATTTTATATAGTACTATACTTTTAGTACATATTTGGTGCATCCCCGGTTGATCAAGAATACCCAGCCTTCAATTCTAAAAAAAATACATTTTTTTTTAAAAATTTTAAAGTCGGCAAAAATATTCCTTATTTTTTTTTTTTTTTTACTGATAAACAATTTTTTTTTTTTTTTTTTTTTTTTTTTTTTTTTTTTTTTTGTTTAAACGCCTCGGTCTTCTGCCTAGACCTGCACCTACCCGAATGACGTCATAGTCAGATGTCGATTTGGGACAGGAGATAACTCCTCCCCCCTCTCACATGGTATAATGAACGAAAGTTTTATTACTTTTCGTTCTACTAGATAATTTTTTATATGCTTTTATATTAATTCGAACAATATATAACAATTCGGCACCATAAAACATTATAAAAATACTTTTAAGCAGATAGATTTTCTAATAACACATAAAATAAATTCGTATATAATAATTTCATTAAATTTTTTACTCAGAGGAATCGAATTTCCTAAGCTAATTATCATACTTAATAAATAAAATACAATAATTTTTTTAAAATATGGGAATTCCCGTCATGCATTTAAAACCCGATCGTAAAGACCTCACAAAAATGTTTTAGACTATAAATTTTCTTATTCTTAAAAACAATTACCAATTTCATTTCTCAAAAGGAATATTTCTTATATCATATAACGGTCACTTTTACAAGGCCGCTTCACACGAAATTTTAAAATATAAATTTTACTATTCCTAAAAAATACCCAGTTACAAATTTTTCTTCTTAAACAGAAGTTTTATTACCTTCATTTACGGAAAATCTTACGATCCCCGTATTACAAATAGTTGTTACACATTTTAACCTAAGTTCAACCTTCTTTCCCTCCCAATTTTTTGGGGGGTAAGAGTAACGAAGGATGGGGGATTCCCACCTCCTTACACATTGTAAACACAAGTTTATTTAAATATACACAAGATTCCTATAATTATCATAAGACACAAAAGAAGTTTATCTGATTTTCCATTATTTTATAACATCCTTCTGCCGTCGAATTATAATATATTTTCATTACTTTTTAATAACACAAAATAATTATAAGATTAAATTTTACTTACAAAAATAACTTTGTTAATAAAAAATACATTCCAAGCGATGGAGAGGAATTTCTATGTCCCTTTCGATGCGCTCTGAACAACGTTACGAGTTGCTTAGGCGTTTTAACAGACAGGCAATTTTGAGCTTTAACTCGTTTCAGATTAGAGGCGCATTTAACTTTTGGGGTATTTCGTACTTCTTCCCAATTTTATTTATATAGGCCTCGTCTTCATCGTGGAGGCTTTATTTTTCTTTCGTTGTTGTTATTGTTTTTTAGGCTCGCTGGTTCTTGAATTTCAAATTTTACCTAGAGCTTTTCACGAAGTGCTTTTAGGGGGATTTCAATGCTGGGGAGTTTTTCCTCTACCCATCCCCCATATAATAGTATCGGCCTCTGAGGATCTTCTTTTTTCTGTTTCTTTTGAAATGCAGGGTGATTTTTTTTTCTATTCTTTTGCGCTATTTGAGATGATGAGCACCAAATCCTCACCTCCTCGGGTACATATATTAATAAGATGGAAGGTGTATAGTAGTTAGATATTTTCTTGCCAACATTTTTATTTTGTATAATAATCAGGAGTGGGCCACAGACCCTTTAAATATATTTTCGTGAATACTTAAATCCCCATATTATATACATTTCATTTTAGAACAGTTTGCAAGGTGGGGCAAATAATATAATGCCATGTTCCTTACTAGATCTCTATTATTTATTTCACTGTGGATCAACATAGCGTGTCAAAATGACACTTAACAAGAGATTTTCTTTATAAGAACATTAATAATAATCTAACACCTTTAATTTTATTACAAAAATAATGGATTTTAGCGTGCCTTCGTTGGTCGAACTAACTGGCGTCCTCTCTCCTTTGGCTTCATCTATCGCCGGTAGGAGAAAGACGTTCTATTGGTTGTTTCAATTTTAAATAACATACAAAAAGGAATAAACATAGTTATGTGTGTGATTTTATAAGATGTAAGAAAATTTTACCGTACATACTAATACACATAACGATTGGAGCTTTGTTTCTCCTTGTATAATAATAATAGCTTTTGCCTCCAAAGAGTTCTAGCTTTATTAATGGCTAGTCAAGAATACCCAGCCTTCAATTCTAAAAAAAATACATTTTTTTTAAAATTTTAAAGTCGGCAAAAATATTCCGTAGAATTTATTTCATTTTTACTGATAAACAACTTTTTTTTTTTTTTTTTTTTTTTTTTTTTTTGTTTAAACGCCTCGGTCTTCTGCCTATAGACCTGCACCTACCCGAATGACGTCATAGTCAGATGTCGATTTGGGACAGGAGATAACTCCTCCCCTCTCTCACATGGTATAATGAACGAAAGTTTTATTACTTTTCGTTCTACTAGATAATTTTTTTATATGCTTTTATATTAATTCGAACAATATATAACAATTCGGCACCATAAAACATCATAAAAATAATTTTAATCAGACAGATCTTACTATTGACACATAAAATAAAATAATCAATTAAATTTTTTTTTTTTTTTTCTCGATTTCTAAGCTAATTATCATACTTAATAAATAAAATATAATACTTTTAAAAATGTGGGAATTCCTGCCAGTTCGATCGTAAAGACCACTGAAGTGGCGCACGAAAACGCGAGCGTTTCACGATAGCCGTGAAACGGTTAAACACCAAACGATAAACTGAACGAAGTAACG
>JABUQX010082943.1:25000-40009 GCA_015478945.1 Trachelipus rathkii | reverse complement strand
CAAAAGGAAGAGAAGAAATTTCGAAAGGTTCCCCGTAGAAGTTTTCCGGAATATGAATGGTTCTAAGACGTAATAGGGTTCTAGGATCCCAGAAGGGATCCCACCCCAAACATTAAATATTGATGTGAAAGCTGAAACTTGATATACAACCTTTTTAGGTTGTATCTTAGGTGTATACGGGGTAAAATGACCGATTTTACCAAATTTGCGGGACCAGCCCCCAAATCTGAAATATTGACCTAGAGTGATGAAACTCGGTATACAACCTTCTGAGGATGTATCTTAGATGACCCCGGGTGTAAAATGACTGTGGTGCGCAGACGGGGTATATCCCCCTGCAAAATCTGAAATATTGACATAGAACAAACGAAACTTGATATACAGCCTTTTAGGTTGTATCTTAGATGTATCCGGGGTAAAATGACCGATTTGACCAAATTCAGGGACCAGCCCCACCAAATCTGAAATATTGACATAGAATGATGAAACTCGGTATACAACCTTCTGAGGATGTATCTTAGATGACCCCGGGTGTAAAATGACTGTGGATGCCCCAGACGGGGTCTCACACCCAGAAAGATCTGAAATAGTTGACCTGAACAACGAAACTTGATATAATCAGCCTTTTTAGTTGTATCTTATATGTATAACGGGGTAAAATGACCGATTTAACCAAATTCGGGGACCAGCCCCACAAATCTGAAATTTGACGCTAGAACGATGAAACTCGGGATATACCTTTCATATAAGGCACCCATATCGTATATGGATTAAATAGCCGTACACATCCCAAAGGAGGGTCACCAGCCCCACAAAACTGAAATATTGGCGTAGAACAACGAAACTTGGTATACATCTTTCTTATGATGTATCCTCGAATACAGAAAACAAAAAAAAAGAAAAAAATAAAAAAAAAAAAAAAAAAAAAAAAAAAAAAAAATTTTTTAAAAATTAAAAAAAATTTTAACAAATTTAAAAAAATTTTTAAAATTTAAAATTTAAAAATTTTTTAAAAAATTTAAAAAAAAAATTAAAAAAAAAACAAAATTAAACATTTTTTTTATTCTTTTTAAGTTTATAACTTAAAAAATTTACGTTTTTATATAATCAAACACTCTCTAGAGCCTCTGAGCCTCTGGAGCCTCGTGAGCCTCCTCCCCTCCCTCCTCACCCTCCTCCACCTCACGCCCCTCCCCATCTATGATCTAGTGATTCATGTCATATTCTGTATAACAATAACACAAAACTTTATTTATTTTGTTTTATATTGCTTTAAACAGTTTGTTTTTACTAAATTTGTACGCTTTTCCATATTTATAACGTAAAAAATTTGGGTTTTTACATACCCTAAACCTGTAAATCAGTAATTCAAACACCACCCTCCCCCAATCCTAACCAAATCCTGGATATTTTATACAATTAGCATAGTAATATTTAACAAAATTTTATCATAACCTTGTCTAATTATTATACTGATCAATGAATATATGCTAACGTAACAAAGATCCATACTTAACAACAATAAAGTAACTTCAACATTGAGTGCAGAATCGGACCTACTTACACTTTTTCTAACATATTACTGATATTTTTACATTAACATAGTAAATATTTAACAAATTTTTATCATAACCTTGTCTAAATATCATACTGATCATTGAGATATATGCTGAACGGTAGACAAGAGGTTTTCACATCAAAAAGCAAAGCATAGCAATCACCTAACTACCGAATATAACGTAACATTCACAAACCTATACCCATCTTAAAATGAATAAACAGTTAAACATTAAACAAGCTTTCATACTTAAATCAAAAGTAACTAACATGAGCGGCAGAACGTAAATCTACTTACACTTTTTTCTAAAATATCACTGATATTTTTACATTAACAATAGTAACATACAAAAATTTACAACCTTGTGTAAGTATCTTTCTGATCAATGAATATATGCTAACGTAACAAAGTTTTCATATTAATAAGGCAAACAAAACATCATTTGAACTACGAATATAATGTACAACTCACATCCTATACACATCTTATAAATACGAATAAGCAGTCACATTAACAAAAGTTCAATACTTAACAACTGTGACATAACTAACATTTGCATGCAATACGTAACTTATTCACACTTTTTCAAACATATCTCTAACATACCATTATTATTTTTGCACGAACATAGTAACATTTAACAAAAATTTATTACAATCTTGTGTAATTATCATACTGACCAACGAAAATACCGCCTAATGCAGCAAAGATTTCACTCATAAAGCTAACATATCAAATAACCTCGATGTAACAATATAATGTATAAACGTCAAATCGAACATACTCTATGCTGAATAAATCACTAAATTAACAAGTCCCACAACACTTAACAACAGTAAAGTAACTAAATATCGCTCGATAAACACGTGAGCTATTCACACTTTTGTCAAGCATATATCTAACATATCAATGTTAATTTATAGTAACATGGTAATATTTAACAAAAATATATATAACCTTGTCTAATTATCATACCGATCAACGAATATAGGCTAACATAACAATGTTTTCACATTAATAAAACTAAACATCTGATCATCTGAACTAAGAATATAATCCACAACGATAAACCTAACACAACCTTAAACATGAATAAACAGCTAACATTAACAACAGTTCAATACTTAACAACAGTGAAGTAACTAGCAAAACATATAGAACGTGCCTTTCACATATTTTTTTCTTTTTGTTTTAAAACTTTTATTTATTTTAACTTTCTTTCTTTAAAACTTTTTGTTTTAAAAAACTTTTAGCTATTTTTAATTTTATTTCTTTAAAACTTTTTAGTTTTGTTTTAAATAAAAAAAACTTTTGATTTTTAACTTTTTCTTTAAAATTTTTTGTTTTTACTAAAGTTTTATTCTTTTAATGTTTTAACGTAGAAAAAAAATTTACCATTTTTACTAAAACTAAAACAGTAAAACAGTAATACAAAGTTTTTCATATCAATAAAGCCTAACATAACATAACTGAATGCCGGGAAACACAAAAAAAGGAAAAAAAAGAAAAACAAAAAAAAGAAGAAATTGTGTATAACATCAAACCTAACAAAATACGATACTTGGCAACAGGAAAGTAACTGACGTTGCTTACAGCCCGTACCATATTCACACTTTTTTTTTCAAACATATCTCTAACATATCACTGTTATTTTACATTACATTAACATAGTAACATTTAACAAAAATTTATCACAACATACTCGCCAACAAATATATGCTGACGTACCAAAGTTTTCACATCAATAAAGCCTAAACATATCAATATCCTGAACTAGGACTATAAACGCACATGACAAAAACCTAACATCCTTATGATCGAATAAATGACTACATTAACAAAGTTTCATACTTAACAACACTAAAGTAACTAACATGGCATCGAATGAACATGTACGAAGCTGATGTGGTGTCTGTTTCACTAGAGTTATCAAATACAAATCGAGAAATTGTTCAAACTCCTCCCACTTTCGAAAATATATTACGCAATACCTATGATTCCTGTTTGGTTCGTTTTCGAAACATTACGCAATACCTATGATTCTTGTTTTGTTCGTTTTCGAAACATATTAACGTTAACTCTTAGCACTAACATAGTAACATTTAGTAAAAATTTATTCACAACATTGGTTAATGTATCATACAGACCTAGCGATAAAGGTATGCTAAACATGAATAAAGTTTTGCACATTAATAAAAGCTAACATAGCATCCTCTAAACTAAGAAATAATGCCCAAAGACAAACATAACACATCTTAAGCGGAATAAACTGTTAACATTAAAGTTCACACTAACCCAGTAAAGCACCTAACATGGTATGCAAAACGTTAAACCTAATTCTTACTTTTTCAAGAATAACTCTAACATATTAACGTTAATCTTAAACACTAACATAGTAACATTTAGCAAAAATTTATCCACAACATTGGTTAATTATCATACAGACCAGCGAAAGTATGCTAACATAATAAAGTTTCCACATTAATAAAGCTAACATAGCATCAACTGAACTAAGAAAATAATGCACAAAGACAAACCTAGCACATCTTAAGCAGGAATAAACTGTTAACATTAACAAAGTTCCACACTTAACACCAGTAAAGCAACTAGCATGGTATGCAAAACGTAAAACCTAATCTTACTTTTTCACGCATAAACTCTAACATAATTAACGTTAATCTTACACTAACACAGTAACATTTAACTAAAATTTCTCACAACATTGGTTAATTATCATACAGAGCTGCGAAAGTATGCTAACGTAACAAAGTTTCCACATCAATAAAGCTAAACATAGCGTACATGAACTAAGAAAATAATGCAAAAAGACAAACCTATCACAACTTACACACAAATAAACTGTTAACAAACAAAGTTCCACACTCAAAACCAGTAAAAGCACAACATGGGATGCAAAACGTAACCTAATCTTACTTTTCAAGCATAACTCTAACATAATTATACGTTATGGTACTTACACTGACACAGTAACATTTAACTAAAATTCTCACAACATTGGTTAATTATACGGATCAACGAATATAACTTCTAAAATAACAATGTCTCAACATTATAAAGCTAACATAGCATCATATAACTAGGAAAAATTTTATTTTGTTTTTTG
Source organism: Trachelipus rathkii (assembly GCA_015478945.1). Classification (NCBI taxonomy): domain Eukaryota; kingdom Metazoa; phylum Arthropoda; class Malacostraca; order Isopoda; family Trachelipodidae; genus Trachelipus; species Trachelipus rathkii. Next base: position 35,327 of record JABUQX010082943.1, on the reverse strand, counting down.
CAAAAAAATGAAAAAAACCAAAAACCTAACACAATCTTACTGTCCCCTAATAAACCTGTTTAAATAACAAAGTTCCACACTTAATATCAGTAAAGTAATAACTTTACATACAAAACGTAAACTGTTCATACTTTTTCCAAGCATAATCTCTAGCATATTAAACGTTAATCTTACATTTGACCACAGTAACATTTTATCAAAAATGTTATCATAATCCATACCCTAACCATCATAATTACCTAAACGAGTAAATACGAATAAAGTAAAGTTTTTAGACTTATCTCTTTTTAGACTCCGCCTCTTTTCAGAAAATACCAACTCTAAACATGAAAAAATGATTTTACGCTTTAACTATTTGCATAAAGTGATGCAATACTTATTATATTTGACCCTCTAGCAGGAATACAAGCAATGTAGCAGTCGCCAGTCGGTTTACGATTAAATATAATTGACACATCGTTGGGAAACGAAACTCCTCATGAAGATATCAACAACAAGCGTAGAGATGCGGGATGTCATCGTATCAACACAGCGAAAAACTATCCTAACTGAAGAAAATAGTGTATAAACATCCCTTAAATGTAATGAGATTCTTTCTTTCACTCAATCAGAAGAAAGTAAACAAGAATACGACGTACGAATGAACCATATCAGTTTAAAAGGGTATATTATTCTCGTTCGCAAAACAACAACAACAACAACAACAACAACATACAAACACAACATAGTACATCAAGATAAGTTCTTTGGATTACTAAACCAATGAATATATGCCTAACGAACATTGTTTTCACATAATAAAGCTACAATAGGCATCATCCAGAGCTATAGAAAATAATGTACAACGACGAATCTAACACAACTTAAGCACGAATAAACTGTTAAACATTAACAAAGTTCCAAACTTAACACCTGTAAAGTAACTAACATTCCATACAAAACGTAACCTATTCATACTTTTACCAAACATATCTCTCCAACATATTAACGTTAATTTTTACATTGACACAGTAATATTGAACAAAAATTTAGGACCTTGTTTTTTCTTATCATAATTGCATGAAGTATGCTAACGTAACAAAGTTTCCACAGTTAAATAAAGCTAACGATATACATAACCCCCCCCTGGAAAAACCTAAGAGGAAAAAAATAAAATTTTTTGGGTTTAAAAATTTTTTGGGGGGACAAAAACCAACACACCAATATGCATGAATATAACCACTAACATTAACAAACTTTCGGCACTTAACAACAGTAAAAGTACCTAACACTTCGTACAAACGTACCCTCACGATTTTTCAAAGCATATCTCTGACATATCAATGTTAATTTTACATCAACATCGTAATATTTAACAAAAGTTTTAGCATAAACCTGTCTAATCATAATACTGACAAAGAATATAATGCTGACGTAACAAATGTTTTACATCAACTTCGTAACATTTAACAAAAAAATTCATACATAACCTCGTCTAAATATCAAAATCCCCAGAGAATAATCGCAAACATAACAAAGTTTTTTACATTACCCAACATAACAAAAAATAACAAAATATTATCCTGACATAACATAAAAGAATAAGTTCTTGAGTAAATAATCACAGTAAAACGTAATAATTTTACTGATTTTAAAGCAGTACATCAGTAAAATCAGTAAATCAAACCACCCATCCCTGCAGTCTCCTACCCGTCCACCCGCCTGTGATCTATTGAGCTTATTGATTCAAGTCATATTTCATGTATCATTTTTGGAACATAACATAAATAGAAAATATCGATTCTTTTATACTAAACTATGAATATATGCTTTAACCACCAATAGTTTTAGCATCAATAAAGCTAAACAAATCATAACCGCGACTAGGAATATAATGTACAAATATGACAAAACCTAACATACCTAACGTATGAATAATCAGCTAACACCCTGAAAAATTCCCTACTGATCAAGGTAAACTAGCTAACAGATCATACAATACTCGATATGTTCCAACTTTTCGAGCATATTAGCAACAGGTAAAGCCGTATTATCTAACAAAATCCCTTAACAAAGTGACCAATCTATCAAAGATGCCACCATCTTGAACTATGAATTGACACTATCTTCATCAAAGTGTTACTCATTTTGAGTATAACATCATTTGAACTGTGAATAAACGTAGGCATTAGCAAAAGTCTAGGGCAAACCTAACATTATAGCCCCCCCAATCCTCAACTAAAAACTTAACCTAGGTTCCACGTTTCTAAACAACATCATTCGTCCAGTTAAGAACACAGTATATCTTACAAAAACTCAATCATTCTCTAAACAAATCAGGTGTTATTTCCACATTGTCATAGTATATTTACACTAACGTTACTTAACTTACGAATAAACAGTTTTCCTTAACCAAGAGTATCTAAAGCAACACTTCACCTTCCGAGAGAAAACCCAGAGGGATGCGCCCCTTGAAGGGTGTGAATCCTGCGAGGGGGGATCACCCCGAAGGGGTGTAAGCCGCTTTACCCCTCGAAGGAGGGTACAGGCGTCAGCCCTTCGGGCATGAGGCTCAAAGCCGCTTACACCCTTCGGGTGAGCCCCCTCGCAGATCCACACCCTTTCAAGGCGCGCATCCCTCTGGTTTTCTCTCGAAGTAAGTTGTGTTGCTTTAGATACCTTGTTAATGAAAACTGTTTATCGTAAGTTAAGTACGCTTTTATGTTACATTTAACTATGACAATGTGGCAAATAACACTGATTTTGTTAGAGAAATGATGAGTTTTGTAAGATATACTGTGTTAACTGACGATGATTTGTTAGAAAACGTGAACCTAGGTTAAGTTTTTGTTGAGTAATGTTGGTTTGCCCTAGAACTTTTGCTAATGTCTACGTTTATTCACAGTTCAAATGATGTTATACTCAAACGAGTGACACTTTGATGAAGATAGTGTAAATTCATAGTTCTAAGATTGTGGCTTCTTTGGATGAGATTGGTCACTTGTAAGGGATTTTGTTGATAATACGGCTTACCTGTTGCTAATAATTGCTCGAAAAGTGGGAACATATCGAGTAATGTATGACCTGTAGCTAGTTTACCCTGATCAGTAGGGAATTTTTCAGGATGTTAGCTGATTATTCATACGCTGGGTTTTAGGTTTGCATTTGTACATTATATTCCCAGTCGCGTTATGATTTTTTAGCTTTATTGATGCTAAAACTTTGTTGGTTAAGCAATATTCATAGGTTAGTATATAAAGAACATATTTTTATGTTATGTTGTACAAAATATACAAAATATAACTTGAATCAATAGCTCAATAGATCACAGGCGGTGGGACGGGTAGGGGACTGCAGGGATTGGGTGGTTTGATTACTGATTTCTGATTTATTGCTTTAAAATCAAGTAAATTATTAACGTTTTACTGTGATATTTTACTCAAAGAACTTCTTTTTTATGTTATGTTAGGATAAAATTTTGTTATTTTGTATGTTTGTTAAAACTTGTTATGTTTGGCGATTATTCGCTGGGAAATTATGATATTTAGACGAAGGTTATGATGGAATTTTTTGTTAAAATGTTTTACAAGTTGATGTAAAAACATTTGTTACGTCAGCATTATATCTCTGTCAGTATGATGATTAGACAGGTTTATGCTAAACTTTTGTTAAATATTACGATGTTAATGTAAAATTAACATTGATATGTCAGAGATATGCTTGAAAAAAGTCTGAATAGGGTACGTTTTGGTCGAAGTGTTAGTACTTTACTGTTGTTAAGTGCGAAAGTTTGTTAATTGTTAGTGGTTTATTCAATGCATAATGGTTGTGTGGGTTTGTCCATTGTAACATTCATATTCTTAGTTCAGGTTTTATGTTAGCTTTATTAATGTGGAACTTGTTACGTTAGCATACTTGTCACTGCTGCTGTATGATAATTAAACAACAGGTTATGATAAAGTTCTTGCTAAAATATTAACTTGTGTCAATGTAAAATTTAACGTTAATATGTTGGAAATATGTTTGGTAAAGTATGAAATAGGTACGTTTTGTATGCAATGTCAGTTACTTTACAGGTGTTAAGTGTGGAACTTTGTTTATGTTAACAGTTTATTCGTGCTTTTAAGTTTGTGTTAGATTCGTCGTTGTACATTATTTTCTTGGTTCATGTGATGCTATGGTAGCTTTATTAATGTGAAAACAATGTTACGTTAGCATATATTCATTTGTTAGTATCCAAAAAATTATCTTTGTACATGTTGTTGTTGTTGTTGGTTGTTGTTGTTGTTGTTGTTGTTGTTGTTTGTTTGTTGTCGAACGAGAATATATACCTTTTGAACTGAGCTATGGTTCATTCGTACGTCGTATTCTTGTTTACTTTCTTCTGATTGAGTGAAAGAAAGAATCTCATTACATTAAGGGATGTTTATACACTATTTTCTTCAGTAGGATAGTTTTCGAAGTGGTGATACGCTGACATCTCCCCGCATCTCTAAGCTTGTTGTTGATATCTTCATGAGGAGTTTCGTTATTCGCCAACGGATGTGTCATTATATTTATCGTAACCGACTGGCGACTGCACATTGCTTTGTATTCCTGCTAAGGGTCAAAATATAATAAGTATTGCATCACTTTATGCAAATTAGTTAAAGCGTAACATCATTTTTTTCATGTTTAGAGTTGTTATTTTCTGAAAGGAGGCGGAGTCTAAAAAAGAGATAAGCCTAAAAACTTTACTTTGTTTGTCTTTACCCTTTAGGTATTATGATGGTTAGTATGGTTTATGACACATTTTTTGATAAATTTACTGTGGCAATGTAAGATTAACGTTAATAATGCTAGAGATATGCTTGGAAAAAGTATGAACAGGTTACGTTTTTGTATTAAAGTTAAGTTACTTTACTGATATTAGTGTGGAACTTTGTAATGTAACAGTTTTATTTAGGGCGTAAGATGTGTTAGGTTTGTCATTGCACATTATTTTCCTAGTTCATCTGATGCATGTTAAGCTTTATTAATGTGAAGACACTGTTATGTTAGAGTATTTCGGTTGATCAGTATACATTAACCAATGTTGTGAGAAATTTTAGTTAAAATGTTACTGTGTCGTGTCAAGAATTAACGTTAATATGTTAGATTTATGCTTGAAAAAGTAAGATTTGGTTACGTTTTGCATACCATGTTAGTTGCTTTACTGGTTTTGAGTGTGGAACTTTGTTAATGTTAACAGTTTATTTGTGTGTAAGTTGTGATAGGTTTTGTCTTTGTGCATTATTTTCTTAGTTCATGTTACGCTATGTTAGCTTTATTGATGTGGAAACTTGTTTACGTTAAGCATACTTTCGCAGCTCTGTATGATAATTAACCACTGTTGTGAGAAATTTAGTTAAATGTTACTGTTGTTAGTGTAAGAAATAACGTTAATATGTTAGCAGTTAGGCTTGAAATAAGTAAGATTAGCGTTACGTTTTTTGCATACCCATGTTAGTTGCTTTACTGGTGTTAAGTATGGAACTTTGTTAATGTTGACTTGCTTATTCCTGCTTAAGATGTGTTATGGTTTGTCTTTGGGCATTATTTTCTTAGTTTAGTTGATGCTATGTTAGCTTTTTAATGTGGAAACTTTATTATGTTTCAGCATACTTTCGCTGGTCTGTATGATTAACCAATGTTGTGATATTTTTGCTAGAATGTTCTATGTTAGTGTAAGATTATAGTTAATATGTTAGATGTTAATGCTTGAAAAAGTAATGAAATTAGGTTACGTTTTGCATACCATGTTAGTTGCTTTATTGGTGTTAAGTGTGTGACACTTTGTTAATGTTAACAGTTTATTTCCTGCTTAGAATGTGTTATGTTTTGTCTTTGGGCATTATTTTCTTAGTTTAGATGAATGCTATGTTAGCTTTATTTATGTGAAAACTTTATTTATGTTAGCATACTTCCGCTGGTCTGTATGATAATTAACAATGTTGTGATAAAATTTTGCTAAATGTCTACTATGTTAGTGTAAGATTAACGTTAATATGTTGGGGGAGGGGGGAGGGAGGGGGGGAAACGAACAAAACAAGAATCATAGGTATTGCGTAATGTTTCGGAAACGAACCAAACTAACGACTCGAAGGTATTGCGTAATATTTCGAAAAGTGGGAGGAGTTTTGAACAATTTCTCGACTTGTATTTGATAACTCTAGTGAAACAGGAACCACATCAGCTTCGTACATGTTCGCTCTGTATGCATTGTTAGTTACTTTAGTGTTGTTAAGTATGAAACTTTGCTAATGTTAGTCATTTATTCGATCATAAGGTATGTTAGGTTTTGTCATTGTGCGTTATATTCCTAGTTCAGGATATGATATGTTAGCTTTATTTATGTGAAAAACTTTGGTACGTCAGCATATATTTGTTGGCGAGTATGTTGTGATAAATTTTTTGTTAAATGTTACTGATGTTAATGTATAAATAATAGCGATATGTTTAGAGATCTGTTTGAAAATAGTGTGACATATGGTACGGGCTGTAAGCAACGTCAGTTACTTTCCTGTTGCAAGTATGGTATTTTGTTAGGTTTGGATGTTATAAATTATATTTCCTTGCATCAGTTATGTTTATGTTAGCTTTAGATATGAAAACTTTGTTTATTTACTGTTTTAACTGGTTTTAGTTTTATGTAAATAATGTAAATTTTTTTAACGTTAAACATAAAAAGAATAAAACTTTTAGTAAAAACAAAAGTTTTAAAAGAAATAAAGTTAAAATAAAAAAGTTTTTTTAAAAAAAAAAACAAAACTAAAAGTTTTAAAGAAATTAAAATTTAAAAATACGCTAAAAGTTTTTTTTTAAAACAAAAAAGTTTAAAAGAAATAAAGTTAAAATATAATAAATAGTTTTTTAAAACAAAAGAAAAAAAGATGTGAACGGGGGTGGGGTGAAAGGCTACGTTCTATATGTTTTGCTAGTTACGTTACTGTTGTTAAGTATGACTTTGTTAATTGTTAGTTTTTTCGTGTTTAAGGTATGTTAGGGTTGATGTTATACATTATATTATTCTTACATAGGTTTGTATGTTAGCTTTATTGATGTGCAAAAACTTTGTTATGTAGCATATATGTCCGATGGTTAAGTATAAAAAAGAACAATTTTTTATGCTATGTTTATCCAAATGATACTACTCGAAATATGACTGGAGTCAACAGATCAATAGATCAATAACCCAATAGATCAGGGTTGGGACGGGTAGGGGGGAGGTAGGGGTGGTTTGATTTACTGATTCAGTGATTTACCGTTTTAGGGTCCTGTAAAACACAATGTTTTTAACGTTATAAACATAAAAAGAATAAAAATTTTAGTAAAAGCAAAAAGTTTAAAGAAATAAAGTTAAAAATTAAAAAGTTTTTTTAAAAAAAAAAACGAATTACAAATGTTTTTAAAGAAATAAAATTTACGAATAGATAAAAGTTTTTTTTGAAACAAAAAGTTTTAAGAATAAAGTTAAAAATAAATAAAAAGTTTTTAAAACAAAAAAGAAAAAAATAATGTGCAACAGCAACGTTCTATAATGTTTTGCTAAGTTACTTCACTGTTGTTAAGTATTGGAACTTTGGTTAATGTTAGCTGTTTAACTTCATGTTTAAGGGTGTAGGTTTTATCGGTTTGTGGAGTGTTATATTCTTAGTTCTAGATGATCAAATGTAAGTTTTATTATATGTGAAAAAACTATGTTACGTTTAGCCTATATTCGTTGATCGGTATGAATATCTAGACCAAGGTTATAATATATTCTTGTTAAATAATTACCATGTTTTAAATCTAAAATGTAACATTGCCTATGCTTAGATATATGCTTGACACAAGTCGTGAATAGGTTACGCTTTTTCGAGCGCTTATGTTAAGTTACTTAGCTGGTGTTAGTGTGGGACTTTGTTAATTTTAGTGATTTATTCAGGCATAGGGTATGTTCGATTTGATGTTATATACATTAATATTGTTACATTCAGGTTATGATAAATGTTAGCCTTTTATTGATGTGAAATCTTTGCTGCGTTAGCGTATTTTCGTTGGTCAGTATGATATTAGCACAATGATTGGGAATAAAATTTTTGTTAAATGTTACTATGTTCGTGCAAAAAATAATAATGATATGTTTAGAGATATGTTTGGAAAGAGTGAATAAGTTACGTATTGTATGCAAATGTTAGTTATGTCACAGTTGTTAAGTATTGAACTTTGTTAATGTTTGACCTGCTTATTCTGTAATAAGAATTGTGTTTGGATTGTGAAGTGTACATTAATTCGGTAGTTCATACGACCTATGTTTCGCTTTATTAATCTGAAAACTTGTGTTACTGTTTAAGCATTATATCATTGATCATTAAGATACTTACACAAGGTTTGTTGATGAATTTTTTGTTAAATGTTACTATGTTAATGTAAAAAGCTTTGTTACGTTTAGAAAAGTGTAAGTAGATTACGTTCTGCGCTGCATGTTGTTACTTTAATATCTGTGTTAGTATGAAAGCTTGTTAAGTTAACTGTTTATTCATGTTTAAGATGTTTTAGGTTTGTGAATGTACATTATATTCGTAGTTCAGGTGATGCTATGCTTGGCTTTAATTGATGTGAAAACTTTGTTACGTTTAGCATATATTCAAATGATCAGTATGATTTTAGATCAAGGTTTATGATATAAATTTTGTTAAATAATTACTATGTTAATGTAAGAAATATCCATGATATGTTAGAAAAAAGTGTAAGTAGGTTCGTTCTGCCACTCAAATGTTAGTTACTTTATTGTTGTTAAGTATGAATCTTTGTTACGTTAGCATATATTCATGTGTGTGGTATGATAATTAGACAAGTTATGATAAAATTTTGTTAAATATTTACTATGATAATATAAAAAAATATCCAGGATTTGGGTAGGGATGGGGGGAGGGGTGGGTGTTTTGATTACTGATTTACAGGTTTTAGGGTAGTAAAAAAAACCAAATTTCTTTAGTTATAATCATGAAAAGCGTAAAAATTTAAGTAAAACAAACCTGTTTTAAAGGCATATAAAACAAAAATAAATAAAAGTTTTGTGTTATGTTATACAGAATATGACATGAATCAATAGATCATAGATGGGGAGGGGCGTGAGGTGGAGGAGGGTGAGGAGGGAGGGGAGGAGGCTCACGAGGCTCCAGAGGCTCTAGAGGGTGTTTGATTTATATAAAAAACGTAAATTTTTTAAGTTATAAACTTAAAAAGAATAAAAAAAATGTTTAATTTTGTTTTTTTTAATTTTTTTTTTTTAAATTTTTTAAAAAATTTTAAATTTTTAAATTTTTTTTTAAAAAATTTTTTTAAAATTTTTAAAATTTTTTTTTAAATTTTTTAAAAAAAATTTTTTTTTTTTTTTTTTAATTTTTTTTTTTTAATTTTTTTTTTTTTTTTTTTGTTTTCTGTATCGAGGATACATCATAAGAAAGATTGTATACCAAGTTTCGTTGTTCTACGCCAATATTTCAGTTTTGTGGGGCTGGTGACCCCCTCTTTGGGATGTGTACGGCTATTTAACCCATATACGATATGGGTGCCTTATATGAAAGGTATATACCGAGTTTCATCGTTCTAGGTCAATATTTCAGATTTGGGGGGCTGGTCCCCGAATTTGGTAAAATCGGTCATTTTACCCCGTATACATCTAAGATACAACCTAAAAAGGCTGTATATCAAGTTTCGTTGTTCTATGTCAATATTTCAGATTTTGGGGTGAGTACCCCGTCTGGGGCACCCACAGTCATTTTACACCCGGGGTCATCTAAGATACATCCTCAGAAGGTTGTATACCGAGTTTCATCATTCTAGGTCAATATTTCAGATTTGGGGGTTGGTCCCCGAATTTGGTCAAATCGGTCATTTTACCCTGGATACATCTAAGATACAACCTAAAAAGGCTGTATATCAAGTTTCGTTGTTCTATGTCAATATTTCAGATTTTTGGTGTCAGTACCCCGTTTGGGGGCACCCACAGTCATTTTACACCCAGGGTCATCTTAAGATCATCCTCAGAAGTGTATACCGAGTTTTTCATCACTCTAGTCAAGTATTTCAGATTTGGGGCTGTCCCCCAAATTTGGTAAAATCGGTTCATTTTACCCCGTATACACCTAAGATACAACCTAAAAAGGTTGTATATCAAGTTTCAGCTTTCTACATCATATTTAATGTTTGGGGTGGGGTCCCCTTCTGGGATCCTAGACACCCTAATAACGGTCTTATAACCATCATTATTCGAGACTCCTAAAGACCTCGATAACCCTTATTAACACCTACAGATGATTTTGCTAATAACAAATGCTTGAAA
>JABUQX010082943.1:0-12500 GCA_015478945.1 Trachelipus rathkii | reverse complement strand
GCAGCTGTTAACAATGATTTCCGATCGATTTTCGTTATGACATTTAATGCTTTATATAATTCTACTTTTCTATTTTTTCAGAATATTTTTTGGGTTTAAGTGCTTTTATTGAATGACTGTCATTTTTCAATCGCTTTTCTGCGTGTTCCAATTGGTTCAATTGCCAATCAACATTGACTTCTTCATCTTCATCGGACAAGATACCATAATAAAGAATTCCTGAAACTGATAAACTGTTTAACTCCGACCCAGATTCCTATCTAATGGTGCTACTTATTTTAAGTCCTAGTTCACAAAAAACATTCCTAGCTTTTTAGATTATAAACTATGAATCAAAATGAATGACCGAAAAAATATTTTGTTTTTAGTTAATTCTTTCCCTTTTCCACGGAATTTTTATGTCATATGCTAAAAATCTCCTTTATTTTTTATACATTAATTAGATACATTCCTTCCTTTTAATATAGTTCAGCAGTTAATTCCTCTTCTTAAATTTTCTTTATTGCAAGGTTAGGATATTTTAATAATTCCCCAAGGGTTTCAATTTGCTCTCATTGACTGATGAGGGGAAAAACTTCAGGTGTCCTCGCTTTTTCACCTTGACGCTTTAATACTTTAATTAATTTTGGGACACCTGATACTTTTTGCTATTTGTCACTCCTTGTTTGACAAGTTCCTCAAGTCCTTGCTCATTCTCCTTTTTAATTTTTCAAACGTGATACGTTATCAGCAACTATGCTAATTACTTGACTTTTATCGATTTCGAATGCTTTAAAAACATCAACAAGAGTTTTTGGAAATTTTTACTGAAATGTTCCTAGTTAATGCCTCATACTAGTAATGTTTTAGTAATATAGTTTTTGTTTTCGTCCACATATCAAATACTAATAGCAAATTAATTTACCTTTGCCCTTGTACAATTATCCATCTTCTAATGCACAAAGCGTCCCTTTAAGCATTTTTTCAATTTTACTTATTGGTTATACATTCGCTTCTTTTAGAATCAATTTAACAATGTTTTCTGGTATAAAGAGACTCTCAGATTCAAAGCCATTTCTCCACACAGCCTTTTAAATCTTTCTCTTGTAAAAAAAAAAAAATAAATAAATAAATATAAAAAAAAAAATTATATATATTATTATAATATATATATAATATATTATTATACTACTATATATAATTATAATTATTATAATATATATATATTTATATATATATTATAATATATATTTTATATATATATTATTATTATATAATATATTATAATATATATATAATTATATATTAATATATATTATATATATAATATATATATATATATATATATATATATATATATATACACCATTTACAACCATTCAATCCAATTGTTTCCTGATGTTTCATGTTGGACGATAGACTAAATAATAATTTCCTATGGCAAACAGTTTTTTGAGTTATGAGGTTTTGAAGCGAATACCTAAGTAGGTTAAGTAATTATTATTGTTGATACTACAATAGTTATATAATAATATTATATAATATATATTATTAATATATTATATATATATATATATATTATTATATATATATTATATATATAATATATATATATATATATATATATGTCTTTACTTTGTGACCCCTCGCTCCTCTCCTATGAAAAACTCTTGATCTCGAGGTTTTGTGCTACCACAGCAGGCCGAACCCACAGATCCGTCAAGGTAAGTATGTCAAAGCTACGTCTAATGTCTGTCAGGTCCGAGTAATTTAGTAAGAGATGTTCTGTGCCGTCGTTTGCTTGGGAGAGGAACCTTTGACAGTAAGGGGAAGGAGCGTTATGATATCTATTTTTATATTTTTATATAAAAAAATAAATAGAATGGCAACTACACGATTAGCCACGGAGGAGCCTCATATACCCATCCCCCCATCACCTCTTGGGAGTAGATGGCCTCCGGTGGGGTGGATTTGTGCCGTCACGAAATTGCCTGCCTATTCTCATGCATGGTCTTCTTTCCTTAAAAATTTCTGCAACCTTCACAGTTTTAAATCTAATTTCCATTCTATTGACCATCATCTCTCCTCCTCCAAGCTTCATCTCTTATTCTTAACCGAAACTTGGATGTTTGAGCGGCCCTGACAGCAAACTTTACTCTGGTGATTCTTACTGTCTCTATCCTTACTTTTCAGCCAAAGGCGGTTGTTGTTGTTATGTGTACAAGTGCAATGATGTTGCTTGTTCTCATGTTTCTGATTTGGAGCTTTCCGAATTCTCTACCTTATGGCTCAAGCTATCTAGTCAATCTACTATTACATTCATCTATTATGCATATATAAATGTATCTTAAATCAGCTGACTATCCTAAATTACTAGAATACTTAAACTTCAAATTAGAAGACATCCTCTTTTCTTCACCTTACTTTGAAATCATCATTCTTGGTAATTTCAAAGTTAGTCACCGCCAATGGCTTTCCTCTATTTCTCAAGATACATCTAGTTAACCTGCTTACTACTTTTCTATACAGAATCCAGAATGATCTCGAGCAGTTGGTGCAGCTCCCTACTCGTATCCCTGATCGTCTTGGAGATGAACCCAACATTCTAGACCTTATCCTAACTTCTAATCCTTCTTATTCTGTTAAACTCTTTCCCACTCTGGGTTCCTCCTATTACTTTCTTACCTTTGTATCTTGTTCTATCTCTTCAAGTCTTCGTCAGGAAAGAATCCCCTCCTACATCGAGGAAGCGTTTCTGGAACTTCGGTGCTGCTAACTGGTTGGACTTGGGATCGTATTTCTTGCTTGTCCATTTAATGGTTACTTCTTTCATTTTCTCTGGCATGGAGGCGTACATCCCATGTTCTTTCCCTTCAACTAAATCTAACAAACCTTGGTTTAAATCTGCTTCTTCTCGTCCTATTCGTCACAGGGATGCTGTCTTCAGGAATGGCCAACGTTTTCAAACTCTAGATACTCGTGCAACTTATATTTCATCCCAGGATCGTGCAAAATTTGTTTTTCGCAACGCTAAAAACTCTTATCCGTAGAAAATGCGGTTATCTTTCTGGTTCCTCTTCCTCCCGTCCTTTCTAGAATTTTACACAAAAAAAAATGTTAACTCTAACTTCACTTCTTCCACGTTTGCTGCTATAATATCTTCCGAAGGTATAATTGTCGTTTTACCTTCCGATAAAGCTGAACTCTTTGCTCAAACCTCCTCTATATTCACCTGAGAAGGTTCCGGTGCTATTCCTCCTCCTCCATCCTCCCCCTCCAACCCATTTATGCCTAACATTATAATTTCTTCTAACACGTTATTTCCTCTCTGAACTTAACACTAAGAAGGTGTACCGTCCAGATAGTATCCCTCCTGTGATTCTCAAAACTTATGTTTCCCTGCTTGCACCCTGTCTTATTAAACTATTTCGTTTCTGTCTATCTATTTCGACCTTCCCTTCCTGCTGGAAACGTCGCTCATTCGTTGGTCAGTGTCGAAAATAATGGACGACTCTCACCTCTCAAACTATCGTCCTGTCACTTTACCCTCCCTCCGTTCTTCCTAAAGTTTTCGAATCTATCCTCCTTAAGAGGAAGTTTTGGAAACATCTCAATTCTTCTAATCTTATCTCTGATCGCCAGCGTGGCTCTCGTAGATAACGTTCTTCTGGTGACATTTCCTCCATTCTTTCTGATTCTTGGTCCTCTTCCTTTCGGCATTTGAGTGAATCTTTTGCTGTGACGTTAGACATATCGAAAGCCTTCGATAGAGTCTGGCACAAAGATTTGATTTATAAGCTTCCCTTCTTCAGAAAATATCCTTCTATCTGTGACCTTTTCTCTGATTTCCATTCCGGTCGTTCTATAGCAGCTGATGTATATATATATATATATATATATATATATATATATATATATATATTATATATATTATATATATACTTATATTATATATATATATTATATTCACAATTAAGTCCGTCCTTTGTACCTCCGCGGCCCTCCAACAGATGTGTGGTCTTCCTAGGTCGTTTCTAGGGTCTTGTGAGCACTTTCCGGTCGTTACTGGCTTTGATTCCTTCTGGCGGACTTCTATCTTCCTAAATTCCCGTCGAGCAGCTTCAGCCGTTGTATAAGAGCTTCCTTACTTTCCTCTTAAGTTTCCTCCTGAATCTTCTTTTGGTCCTCAAGAATAAGTGAAGTCTTCTCTAAGGTCCTTACTATTCCTTTTTCTCTTACTATCCTTCAGTAAATCCAAAGTTGTACGGAAGGTTTCGTAGTAATGAAATAATGAATAGTTATTTTCTAAACCCTTTAATCCTCACTAAACTTAAGTAATTTACACGTCAAGAGTCTGTGTACGAAGAGCGGCGAACAGGAGAATGAACAGGAATGAACCCATATATTATAAAGCTCGCTCTTATAAATTCATTATCATCTTGAAAACGCTTACTGTGTATATTGTTATAAATAATTTTACAATCTTTCTTAAAAATTATTCAAAATAATTTACAAATATTAGATATTATTGCAAATACTCATAAAATTATTCTAAATAATTTTACAGTCTAAAAAGCATTGAATTAATGATAGAAATGCTCTTTTCTTATAAAAATGATAAAAAATACTGAATTAATTACGAAAAGTGGATCCTCACTAAAAATATGACTAAAAGCATTCTTAATGGTAATAATGTAGCTTAACCTTTTCTTATGTCTGGATTCATCTGTGATAATATCCCCCTTATTAAGATGAAGATACGGGTTCTGTGGATACATCTCTTCTTCATCACAACTTACAGATGAATTCTGGTAAGGTATTCCGCCCTTACATCTTCTCGTCTTGAAATTCTTGTGTCCTTTAATCTGAATTCGCATTTTGATGTTTACTCTCAACGATTCTTCAGTCTTATCGTTTCGAAGTGCTCTCGATCGTTGTATGTGGTTCCACTTTGATGCTTTAAGTTGAAGGATCATCTTCTCCTTTAAACAACATCTGTTCTTTTTTATCGATAGAAACATTCTATTCCATCAACACGGTTCATTAGTTTTATTTTCCACATCTTCCCCTATTGTCAATTCTTTTGATACATCATATTTTAAAACCGAAGTCTGCAAAGCATAGTCTTCACCCAATAAGCATAGTGCCTGTATCTTATTTTCCGAATTATCTGGACGATTTTCGTTCATCTCTAGCTTCTTTCGCGAATTTTTAAAGTTCGCTTCTTCAGTGACATCTTTTCCTCTACTGAAGTTATTACGATCACGTTCTCCCATACTTCTATGGGCTCCAAAGTTTCTTTCAACTACATTAGAAGTGACTCTATCGAACTCCGACCCTTTCTCTTGCAATTTCTTTTTACAACACTTTCCGTTATTTGTCTTAACATCACTCCACATATGGGCAGAGTTTTCCGTAACTAAGGGAATTGCAGAGTGCTTTATCTCTTCGTTAAATTCCGAACTGAAATCGGATTCGTTCCGATCCAAGACAACTTCTGTCGAATCAATTCTTGATTCATTTTCCGTTCCCAAATCTTGAATGTCCGATTTAGCTCCTATTAAGTAATCCGTTGACCGAATAGGAGACAATGTTCGTTTGACCCCTCGTCGATCGTCTTCCTGTACTCTCGAAGTCTCAGATTCTTGATTCACTTCAACGCTACTTTCTTCAGCAACTTCTTCAAAGTTCTTGGCGGCGTCATCAAAATCTGAATCGACATCAAAATCTAAATCGACTTCATTACATTCTGGTCGTTCTTTTTTCGATTCGGAACACGGAAGATTTCTCTTTAACAACCTTTCCTTTACTTCTTTCTGTAGTCGTATCAAATTCTTTCGGTCAATTTTCAAACAATCAATCGGATCTTCTATTTTCGGAAGTTCGTCCCCTCCCGTTAAATTCTTTACTTCAATTTCCCTACCGTTGCGATTCAGCTTTTTCCCTCAATTGTTGCAGTCCGGTGGGTTTGCTCCCTTTATTATTCCTCGCGCGTCGTTGGGGTCTTCCTTGACTTGACCTCACGCTTCCGCCGCTTACTTCCGCACCATCCTGTTTCCTCGAAAGTCTCAGATTCTTTGTTTAACTTCGACACCATTTCTTCCCACCCCGCAATCAATGGTCCCCTCAATAAAAGCTATTTCAACAATTTCGAATATTTTCATTATGAAAGGATAGTTCCCCATTTCATCCATTCCGTCGGTAAATAGAGGTAGCTTTCGGCACCTTGGCTCTTATTTTGAAATTTTCCGAGCATCATAAGTTAATCTCGCCTGAATACGCGAGCTCCATTCTCTTGAGCTCGTACTCGCGCTCTTTATCTTTTTCGAGAGCTTCTCTCTCAGCTCTCTTCTCAATCAGCCTTCGTTCTTTCTCTTTTCGAGGAGCCTCTCTCTCAGCCTTCCTCTCAGTAGCCCACTCGTTCTTTTCTTTTTCAGGGCTTCTTTCTTTTCGCTGCGGCCTCAGCAGCTCTTTTTTCTGCTATAAAATCCCTGGCCTCTTTACCCTTCAGGGACCATACTCTTGACATATTTAACTTACACAAACAAGTTGATAATCCATTCTTATTTCGTAAGTTTTTCAAGTTATCAACGCTTTCTTAGTCAGGACGGTGAATTAGTTAGAAGTATCTAGTCAAATTTCGCTTGAAATTTCCAGTGTATCACTGATCATTCATAGAACAGGCCCCCCAATTATGTTTTTGCTTCTCTTACTTTCAGAAGCTCTCCCGGACAGGCCGACCAATTATGTGCACAATAAGTCCGTCCCTTGTACCTCCGCGGCCCTCCAACAGATGTGTGGCTTTCCTTCTGAGGTCCTTGTCTAGGGTTGTGACACTTACCAGGTCGTTACTGCCTGTCTGATTCAATTCATGGGCGGATTCTATCTTTCCTAAATTCCCGTCGAGCAGCTTCAGCCGTTGTATAAGAGCTTCATTCATAGAACAGGCCCCCCAATTATGTTTTTGCTTCTCTACTTTCAGAGCTCTCCCGACAGGCCGCCAATCTATGTCACAATCAAGTACCCGTCCCTCTTACCTCGGGCCCTCCAACAGATGTTGTCGTCTTTCCTTCTGAGGTCGTTGTCTAGGTATGAGACACTTCCCCAGGTCAGTTACATGGCTTTGTGATATTCATTCTGGCGGAACTTTCATTCTTCCTAAATCCCGTCGAGCAGCTTCAGCCGTTGTATAAGAGTTTCCTTACTTTCCTCTTATGACAACTGACAAGGTGGTTCTTTTGGTCCTCAAGAATAAGTGAAGTCTTCTTTAATCCTTTTACTATTTCCTTTTCTTCTTACTATCTTCAGAGTAAAAAAATATTATGATCAAAGGAAGGTTTGAGTAATGTTAAATATATGAATAGTCTGAATATTATATAATAAAATCCTCACTAAACTTAAGGAATACACGTCAAGAGTCTTGATTCGAAGAGCGGCGAACAAAGAAGGAACATGAACCGGGGGAATGAACATTAATATGGATATAATGCTCGCTCTTTTATCATTATCTCTAAAACAGATATAACTTAACTTATAAATAATTTACAATCTTTCTTAAAATTATTAAAATACTTACAATATTAGATATTATTGCAAATACTCATAAAATTATTCTAAAATAATTTTTAACAGTTAAAAAGAATTTGAAACAATAGCCTGTCACATGAAGTCTTTCCCTTTATTAAAAATTGATAAAAAATACTGAATTAATTACGATATTGAATCTTAACTAAAAATTGTCTGAAAAGTATGGCAAAACTTGAAAATGCAGCTTAACCTTTTTTATATTTGGATTCATCTGTGATAATATATATACATATAATTATATTATAATATAATATATGTATTAATAATATTGATAAATATAATAGATATAAATATAATATATATAATATATATATCATTAATATTAAGTAGATTTCACCCCATTAGTAGGCCCAAGGGACACAGGGGACTCATTTTTGAAAGAAAAATAAATTGAATACATTTTTTGAGTAGTAGTAGAATGATGGTGTAATAGTGTTTGAGAATTTTATTGAGAGCTATAAAGCTATCGTCACACGCTGAAATATTTAATTATGTATAACAAACTTTTTTATTTAAATAAGATGTGAATAAAGTATTATTTATTTTCCTGTAAACAGCTCTAGAGTTTTCAAAAAAAAATCTTTTAAAAAGGACTTATAGTCTTAATGACACAATGAAACTCAAGAAACTAACTACAAGAAGTTTTCTATCTTTTCATGTTTTACTTCATTGATATGATCCGAGTTGAAAAGTTGACATGATTTTGAAACATCTATGATGTATGAATTTTATATATATGGAATAAACAAAAGATTAGAAACTGTTTGAAAACGAAAGTAGCACTTGACCACCGAAGAATATAGAAAAGTTATATATTCTAATTTTATTTAATTATAATTAATTTGAAATTAACCATATAAATATCCACAAATAATTTAATGAAAAATATATATTATTAAAAAAGTCACAATAAAATGTAAAAATTAAGCAATAAAAATTACAATGAATATAAGTTTGAGAGCAAATAAATCATAAGTATTGAAATAAATGCAGTTGAATAATAAAATTCAATATTAGAATTTCAGCAGATTTTGATTATATTCTAGTATAGTATTATATATATATATGGAATATATATAGATTAATATATAAAATATAATAATATGATATATATTATATATAATATGTATATAATTTAATTATAAAATAGTTTAATAATATGATATATTAATATATAGGGAATGTACATAATAATAGTAATATATAGATTTATGTAATAAGTTATAATATAATAAAAAATATTAATATATTAAAAAATATAAATATAGATAGTAATATAATATTAAAAGATATAATTATATTTATAATAAAGAAAATAATTAATACTATAATATATAATATATAGAGTTAAGTAGATAACTGCAGCTTTAATGAATATATAATATAATTATAGTAATATTATATAAATATAAATGAGAAATGATATAAATAATAATATTTAATATATATAAAATATAATATATTATATATTAAGTCAATGTGAAAGGTAACCCTTAACCTACAGCTCACATTAAAGAAAGAGTGGACACACACTAGGGTGAGGATTGAAATTATATATCAAACCTACCATTGATTGGTAGTTTATCTGGTACAATAGATATTATTATATATATAAGATAAATATTATAAATAATATTAATATAATAAAAGAGTATTAAGATAATTAACTAAATAGTAATAGATGAATAAGACAACAAGATTTTTTTTTTTTAATTATTAAATATGGAAAGAAATATAATATATAATAATTATATAGTAAATATATAATATATAATAGAATAAGATTTAATTATAGATGAGTTAGAGATAATAATATATATATAATATAATACGAGAAAATTTATTTTATATATTCTAAATATTAAAATAACTTGAGAGATCTTGGCGAATCTCCCTTGTTCTCTTGAAGTGAGATTTGAAGAGATTTTTACGGCAAATAGTTACCAATTTAGGTGCGGGTGTTGTGATTCAGTGTGGTTAACGATAGTATGATTTTATAAATTTTAATTGTAATCTCTCAAGAAGGATTACGTGTGATGGGGTAGATGGGGATGTGTTTCCTTCCTTATGTTAAGTATGTTTAGTATGTTTTAATGTGATGTGTGAGGTGTGTGTTGTTTGAATAAGAGTTATGGGTGGTAGGGTTGTGGTATAAAGATTAGGTGTGAGTATAATGTGGTGGTAGTAGTATTTAAATATTATTTGATAAACTATTAATAAACAGGTTTTTGTTTTGGATGGCTGTCAAATTCAAAATGTCAGACATCGGTCGATCCCCGGCACTCTGATGAGGGCATGATTGCTGCCGCCTAGTGTTTGTGATGGGTTAAAAAGCGTTATTTAATAGGGGTTATACTTATATTTTCGTTTTAATTTGGCATAATCTTTTATATTTATTATGTGTTAGAATAATTTTCCAAAAAAAATTATAGATGTAAGCTTTTTTTCTGTAATTTATGATAGTGTGTAGTATAATTCTAGATAATGAATTATCTATAATGTAACTCGTGCTGTAGCTACCTCGATTAGAATAAGTTAACCGAACGTGAGGAGTCGCCCTCTTATTCTTACCTCTATACCATCGTATGCTTAGAAAATATTGTATGATACGCAGATAACTATGTAGAGAGACTATTTTCTGAGTGCCTATATATATATGTAACATATTAAAGTGGGTAAATAAATAATTTAAACATATATATATATACCATACGATCACCTTCTTCGTATTGAAGCTTATACAAATACTCAAAAAATTCTTTATATAGTGATAATGTACCAGTTATGATTTGTGTAATCAGATACATTCTCTAACATTTTCTCACTCTATGACATTATTACAAGCTTTAACTAACCAGTTAGCGATATCTACTAGGAAAATTAATCTACCATAATTATTCATTGTATAAGAATTAAGTTTATATTTATTGTGGAGTACTCTCTCGGAAAGATTTATTAGTCCTTAATATTAATACTTATCGTTCAAGGAAACGTGTTCCATATACTAAAAGAGTTTGAGAAAAGTCTCTAATACGTATTTCGGAAAATAACCATAATATTATTCAGCCATAAGTATGAATAGATACTATAAATTTAAGCTCTCGACTGGTACGCATACAATAATGAATAACTAATGACCGGTATAATATATAGGTACTAATTACTCTTTTAAATAACAGTTAAAACTTACTGATAGATAACACTCTAGCTAATACACAGAGTAAAAAAAAAGGCGAAAATAAATGTGTAATGTTTTTGTCTATGAATCTCTCCGATATAAATTTAAGTTGTGCTCTGGTTGAGGCTAGTATGGGCGCTGATGCAAATCTCCATATTGGTGTATGTCGTGGATCACTCTAATCCGTCTCTCTCGCACATAATATATATTATTTACCGTATAAAGCATGGTATCTCAGGCAACCAACGGCAACGCAGTCAAAAAAGTGCGGCGGGCAACGGCAACCGCAACCGGGATAAAATTCTCCATCGCAATTCTACTACTATATACCCCTCACATCAAAACGCCACAAGTTTAATATATCTATATACCCAACTCACTACTTAACTCATATATAAAATAATAATATAAAAACTATAATTATATATTATATTCTCTATATACGCATATATATATAATACTAACATAATATATATATACTATTATAATATAATATATATAACTAATAACTTAAAAACAATCTATATTTCTATTGTAAGAATAACTTAATAATATATAGTATATAATAATATAATATAATAGATATATATATAGTATATATAATAGATATTTAATAATATATATAGTTATAATAAATAAATCTATAATATATTACGAATCGTAATATCATGATATAATATATATATTATGAATATTAATATATAGAATACTATTATAAAAAACAATTAAAAAATATTAATAATATGATTTTAAGTTAATCATATATGATATATATATACATTATATACATAAGATAATTGAAATACACTAATAGATAATTTAATAAATATTATAATTAAAACAATATATTAATATGAAAATATAATAATTAGAAAGAATGAGAAATATAGAGAAATATATATAATATAATATTCATTTAATAAACTTATATTTAAATATATATATATATATAATATAATTAAAATATATTATAACTCGTAATATATATATATACAAAATCATATAAATGCACTTATATTAAATATTTATATACCATTTATATATATATACTAAAATACTTATATATATATAATCATATATATATACTTTAATAATTAAGATAAATAACTTAAAAAAATAAATAAAAACTCTAGGGCTAATAAATAACCCCCCGCAACCCCGCTCCCATATCCGATAATTCACACACCATAAGAACCGCCAGCCCAAAGTAAGCAGGCGGCTATGGACTCCATATACAACTTGCAATTGACCTATATCATCAAGTTAGCACCTGAGACAAATAACTCACTAACACTCAAAATATATAATCTGTGTTTGATCCGCAATCTTTCCTTTGCATACGTAATGTCAGGTAAAAAATATGTCATTACTTCAACGTCTATATAAAATAAAATTTTTTTTATTGCTCTCTTTTATAATCATACTAATTACAACACAAATAATAATAGTGTAATATATATTTATAATAAGAAATAAAGTCTAACTCAATGATAAGTGTACAAGTTAATGGAAGTTGAAAAAATAGATAAATCATGTATAAGTAGTTTAGTTACTCTAATAACAAATAAAAACAGCAATTGCGTGGAGTCACGAATAAGCAACCACCATTTTAATCTTGCTCCGGCTCCATACCTCCACGCTCAACCTCTACAAAACAAAACTATAGTATACTACTGAACCTGTACTTCTAGTAAAAATATAAGTAAAAAGGCATTACGTTACGAACACCTTGACAATTAACTTCTATATTAAATTT
>JABUQX010082942.1:0-32474 GCA_015478945.1 Trachelipus rathkii | reverse complement strand
AAAGGATGTCTATATTGCAACAGCGAGAGACAGAGACTCGTCCGAAAGAGATAGGAAGTCTAGTAAGGGTGTTTTAGGAGGGATTGCTTAGAGCTTGAGTTTAAAAAGAATTAATTCACAGGTTGAGCGTTCCCTCCCCTCAGGAAATCTTCCAGACATCAGCGGAATAGAATCGGAAATTAAGACGAGACGGCATTCTAGAAGTAGTAAGAGGGAGCATATTGAATGTGTGAGGAATTGTTGGATAGGCGCCCTCTTCAACCTGAGGGAAATGTTGTTTTGACATAGAGGAATACTGCTTGAACGAGGGTGGGTCAGCACGACAGTCACATGTCCCCAAAATTCCGGAATGATTAGGTTATACGCTCTATTCATCACCACTTACACTTAGAAAGTTTCATTTTAAGCTTGTTTTTGCGAAAAGAACCTCGCAAGACTCCTTTTTATTCCTTTAGGTGATTTTTCCAGCGAAGTTTTCTACCCATATAAGAATCGTCGTTCTCGAGCGAAACTGCTGCAGGCGTCGCCTAATAGATGTGCCTACGAGCTGAGTTCACTGCGATTACATTCGCAGAAACACCTGAGCGTGCATTCAATTCCTAAAGCTCCTTGAATCTTGTAGGGCAATATGACCTCATTGTGGTTCCCTAAAGCAAAGAAGTGCGAGTGAATGTACTCCTCGTCGATTTACAATTGCAGGTATTCTCACCCGATTTTAAAGTCGCAAAAGCTAGTGAAAAAAAGGAACTATTAACCTAGTGAGACTTAAAACGTCGGAAATGCATTGGAAGAGGAACGCGAAAGGATGCTGTGCGGAATTAATTAGTCATAATCAGCAACAATGCGGGGGGAGGAACACCCTTTTTTTGGGATCACTAAAAGCGGAGCGCTATGTTGGCTGGAGATAGGTCTAATATACCCCTTAGCCAGCGAGTCTTCCACCCACTCCTCAATATTTTTGAAGGTAACGGTGGGGAGGTCGATATTCGTGAGGTCGGCTATAACACCTGAGGCGCGTCGTCTTCACCACGGTTAACATAAACTTCGTAGGGACAAATAGAGACAGCTGTTCATCATCTTCCAGGCGATTTATATCTTTAGGCCATGGAGAAGATCCAATTAAATTTCCAGTTGGTTTCGGCTCAGTAAGTGTTGCGCATCATCTTCCTCGTTTTTGAAAGACTCTTATTAAATAATTTTCTTATATGTTTTTACGAAGATGTGGGCGGACGGGGCGTTAAACCATTGTAGACGAGGAGCGACATTTAATATCGCGAAGTGTCCAAAGAGAGTCAGAGTGAAAAGGAGGATTGGCCTGTAGTAAAAAAGATTTTGTTTGCAGCGTGTGATCTGAGCTGACATTATTAGGAATATAATATATCCAAAAGACACGTAACCTTTTTTTCACTCCGCAGCTTCACAGCCGACCGGTATATTAGAGAAGAGTTGTTGAAGAAAAGCGCAATTTTCAGAAAAGTTAAATTAATGTAGTTGTTCGGGAGGGGGGGTGGATGGATCGCATAAAGCACAAGGCTTGAAAGACAAGTTGTTTTGAGTAGGAGAAGTTCAAGAAGTGACGAGTTTCCTCTCAATTATATCGAAGGACGTTTGTTATACCTTGTGTCAGTATCAATTAATAAATCATTAATAAAAGCTAGGTTCATTATGATAAAGAGGTAAAGATGTGTTTGGTTACCTCCTGTGTGGACTTGCTTTGGCGTTTGGGGATAGATGGGAGTAGAGGCATCGGAATTGTGAGCAAGCTGTGATGCAAAAGACAAAACAGCCAGAGAGAGCCTTCATTAGTTAATAGGCGCCTCAAAAACGTTATATATACGGGTAGGGCTAGGAAAATAGTTCCCAAAAGAAAATCGCCCTAGAGACCGCAAAGGAGGAATCCATCAGAATGTTGACAAATTGACAGAAAGTTGTTTATGGGTTAGCAACTACGTATTCATTTAATTGGTTAATATGTAAAATTTTCGTGTCCCGATCTGATCAAAAACGTCCCCGGTGATCGATTTCAGTGATCGTGTTTAATAATGGTAATAATAGCAAATTTGTTTGATAAGTCATAACAAATGGAAAGAGATTACAGCTGGCCAAGACTCGAGGTTGTCTGTCCTGATCAAGAGAAGGCGTTTATGTTAACAGGTAATCATTGAATGAGATATGCGTGTTTAGATAAGTGAAGCTGGAACCAAATCAATGAGTGAGAAATTTTCGATCTAATCTACTGCCAAATTAGCTGCTCCTAATGTTGTAAAGATGAAGGAAAAAGGTTAACTCTTGTGAAGAAGCTGTAGGATTAAGGAGGGCGAGAGAATCTTTGGGATACAGAGAGGGCGTTGGACTCCGCCTTAGGTGTAGTAGGGCGAGTAGAGAAAAATCTTGAAATATTAATTTGATACGCTGCGAAAGTGTACTCAGGAAGGATATTTAAGACAAAGGTTCGCTGCAGTCAACTTAGCGAATATAGACAGAGATAGAATGAGAAGTGTGTAAATAGCTATCATTAAAATGTGAACTAAAAGAACTCGCGTAAGCACATTCATAACAAATTCTGGTCATGCTGCCCTTGTAGTCAACTTGTATTGAATATTTAAAGAGTCAAAAATCATTATATACGGGTAGAAATATAATATTGGAGGAGATATATAATGCAAACTACAAGCAAATTATCAACAGAGCCGATAGTTAATATGGGATTTCAAAGCCAAAAGCTTGTTAAAATAAAAGTAGAAGGAAGTAATTATGCGAAGATTTTGGGAGAAAATACTTCCCCAATAAATTAATTACATAGAAACTAGTCTTAGGAATAGCTTTCATTATCCACTTCAATATAACCTGTGTAAAATTTAGAGTTTGAAATATATTACTAATGTCAGTGGCCGCGTAAGCGTTTCCTCTACTTATTACGTCATATCTACTAACTATTTTATTTCGCCTGTATTTATTGAAAGAGAACCTTTCAATTTCATTCATATGCGTATCAACAAGCGCTTTCCCCAAATTCATGCCATGTCCCACCGACCCTTGGCATAACCTAATCTCACCTCCTTGCTGCGCCTCACCTCAGCGTCTGAACTCACTTGTTCACCATATGTTAAACTCATTCTATTACTGGGCAAGTGCTCTATATATCTATAGGCGCGAGAGCCATCTGCTTTCCAAATGTGTTTCATTCCCCATATGCACTGTCTGCTAGCCTTTGAATGTGGAACAACCACTATACTATTAGTCCAGACAATATCACTATGTGCTCTTCAATATGACCATATGAGACATCATAGCCATAGATCGACACACTTGGACAGTGTGTGGATGAGGACGCAGAAATGCAGTAGAAGAAGACTATATCTCTCGGATACTCCTACTTCACAAATTTTTCTAAAAAGCAAACTCCATATTCATAGTAATATGCGTAGAACTCATACACTCAATAGACCGAATGAAACCTGGGCCTCATACTCACATCCTGAATCAGACCTATATTACAACTCTCATCACCTTGTTACCATCATCGAACATGTGATCCCGAATGTGTGCCTGTTCACAGAGTCTGAACAACTCCAGTCCATTGGCCCGAATCTTGTGCTACGCCTTAGAGCGATAGAAGCACGCGTCGCCAAATCGTGCAAGCGCGATTCTCTGCGCCTCCTCGCGCCGCCTCTCTGTTCCATACACAATTGCGCACGAAAATATCATGAGCTGGCGCTGCGATATTCTTGGTCCATAACAATCGTTAAATCTGGGATAGATGTTTAGGATATAAGCTATTGGTGAAGATAAGAGAGTATGTTAGATTATAAGTAGATAATAAATTGTCATTGTTTGCGCTTCTTCTCTTCAATGGCTTAAAAAGTGTTACACTATATCTCAAACGCCGCGGAGTTATTAAAAACCTAACTAGGTAATAGTTAAAGGGGTGCGAAAAATAGATTATCACTTTTAAAGTTTACTAGGCTCAGAATGAGAGTTATTTGGAATCATATACTATCAGTCGTCGGAATTTGACTTGTGGTAAAAAAGATTGTAACCATGGTGAAGTAATATTCATTAATAAACACTCCGAAGAAATTTTACATTTGAATGCTCGGAGGGAAGATTTTTAGTGCTTTGCGTTCTTGCCCTCCTAATTAAAAATCCTGCTGCTGTGCATCAAAAGGACCATCAGTTTCCTTAATAGTAGTTTTCTTCATATTGGTCTTCAGGAGTGGAGTCGTAAACGTTTGTAGGCTCCACCATTTGAGTATATGAAGTGGAATTTTGCCTCCAGGAGTTGTTGCGATTTGGTTGCGCTCTTTGAAAATTGGAAGTTCGGGTTTGAGGTTGACTCCAAGGTAAGATGGTCTAAAAATTCCGGAGCCTTTCCATCTATTCTGTATAATGTATTGCTTATTTTGTCGTGATTGGACAGTGCTTCAACGGGGTGGTTAGGTATGTAAGATTCCAACTACTCGAGAGTCTACCTCTATATCGATGCGCGGTGGAACCCATAAGTGATTGTGAAGACATTTTCGGCGGTTATTGGGTTGAAGGGCAATATGGGGTCGAGTGACCTCCTCTCTCGCAGTTAAAGCACACGGCAGGCCTCTGGGGTGAGCAATTTGACGATTTTGATAAAGAGGAGCCTGCGGTTTTGAACGATATTAAAATAGAATTTCGGTGATTTGAAAACTTCGGGCGAGTTCGCAATGAATCATATGCTGTCTGGCCAAGAATGTGTTTGTGGTTGTTTGTGGAGCTTTCATACTGCCTGCTTTTGGATTTATGATTTGACTTCGGGCTCGGAGTGTGCATCACATTGCGGATAGGTTCATGCAAGCGGCCTTCGGACTTCTCTAACAAGTTGTTTATTGACTTGTGGGATCCAATCAGGTTGTGAAATTTCTTGAAACCTTCCTATAAATACTCGGTTTTCGGAAGGGAATGTGAATAGATGACCAGAAAGCTGAAGCATGCTTGATATGATTCTGTTGTCATCATGCTTGTATAGGAAGTCGTCACGTTCTCGCCTAGAGTAGTCTAGACAATCTGAATTAAAGCTGCTGGAAGAAGAAGTACAGCCGCTCTGAAGGAGTCAGTTCAGACATAGCGAAAGTTGCATTATTCGCTGCATGCATCCATAGGGGGAAAGGCTTTGTTCAGGAGATGCCAGCCTTCAAACCGGGTACAGAGAACAAAAGTAACTCCAAAGTCCATGACTAACTTAAAACTCTGTTGTAGGCACTCTCAAAAACCTGCGAATCTCTGACTTTAGGGATTGTTTTGAGAGTCTGTATTTTGCGCCTAGGTCTGAGCCAACTTCGATGGTTCAGAGACGCAGTTCTTGAGAGCAATATTTTCACGCTTGGCGTCCCAATGAGTAAACTCCGCACTAACCCAAATCATTGCCATCTTACGCCCTGTCAGGAAGCGACTTCCTCTCGAGCTAGAGACATTGTGTTAGTGGAGTTCAAAGGCTGTGCAGGAGAGGGGTGTGGTAACATCATCACCTGACTATATAAGGAAATAGCGAGGGAGAACGAGGATTTAACAAAAATAATAAGTCCACAAACATAAAAGCCCTTATGACTGACGCGTTTGAATTTTAAATTGAATTATGGGCTAATACTGCAAGGTGTTCAGAATGAAAAGATTAATAATCCAAAAATTTAAGTTCATAGAGCTCTAAAAAATAAATTAGAGATAAAATTTGATGGTACCGTAAGTCTGAAGGTCCTCAAAAGCGTTGTGAAACCTGCACCTGGAGCTTGCAGAGCAGCTAGCGTATCGTGATCGTCCCTACACAATTTACTATCAGGCCACTGTCGCCCAAATTTTCTTGCTTGTGGCAGAATAGATATCTTAGGTTAAAAAGCTCTTGGGATATTGTATAATCGTAATTATATTGAAATGAGTGATTTGACAAAGTACTAATTTCAAAATAAAATGTCACTAATATTTCCACTCTTAAATACCACAAGAATTTGCCTAAAAAACAAAAAAAATTAAAAAAAATAAATAAAGAATTTTCATAAGCAAAGCCAAATAAAACTAACTTTAACATTTGTAAACAAAAAGTTATTAAAAATAATGACAACTGTTTAAGTTAAACAAAATTTCTCAACAAATACAAATTTAAAGTTAAAAAACTAGTGTCTTTTATTGAAGAAAATTCATAAAATTACAAATAAAAGTTAAATCAGATTATCTATAAAGATGACACTTAGAGTTGAATTTAAAATGAAAACTAAAAATCTTTTCTTGGACCTCCAATGAAAAATTTTTAAGCACTTAAATAACGAGAAAATTAAAAAAAAACTTAGAAAAACAAATAGAACTTTCAAAAATTTATTTTCATTTTTTTTAATTAAAATTTCAGGTGATAATGTTCGGTAGTTGA
Source organism: Trachelipus rathkii (assembly GCA_015478945.1). Lineage (NCBI taxonomy): Eukaryota > Metazoa > Arthropoda > Malacostraca > Isopoda > Trachelipodidae > Trachelipus > Trachelipus rathkii. The sequence goes on along the minus strand of JABUQX010082942.1, from coordinate 26,086 downwards.
AGTGTAGTGTAGATGGGAGTGTATGTTATATTATATGTTTAAAATATGTGATTCCAATAGCGAGGGGTATGTTCTAATCCCAGAAATCGATATCCTTAAAAAAAATGACAAAATAAAAAAAAACTGAGAACGTTTCTGTGTCATTCTTTATATAAGTAGCACGTGACCAATCATTATTATATTATTATTATCTTTATTTTTATTAGTGCCATATTATTATTATTATTAATGGTGTTCTTTTACATTCTTAGTTAAAAAAACTTAATAAAGACTTGTAATACTATAGTCCCTACAAAACTTTCTGAACTTGAAAAAGATGAACTAGATTTGATACATTTGTGAAAGAATAGCATGATAAACTGATAAAAAATCGATACGCGATTCTTAGAAGCCGAAAGATTAATTATATTTTCGCTTCAGATTCGCGTCGATTTTTGTTATTATTTTTATATGTTTTCTTTTTCACTTGATCATCACTTTCCTGTTCACGAGTCCTCTTATTCAACGGTAAAGTACTCATATTTCTGGTCAAACTTTACTTGTCCGGATTTTTATTTTTATGAGGTTTATTAAAATAAGTAAATAGAAACTTACATTTATTTAATATATAATAATAAAGAAAAAAAAAGTAAAATAAGTAATAATAATAATGATGGTAGTGCTAACTATAAAAAGAAAGCAAATTGAAAGACACGTTCCTCCCGGTTTATTTTTTAAATTTTGTCACTGTTTATATTTAGTAGCATACCATCATTATTATTATATTATTACTTTTATTCTTTATTATATTATTATGTAATTATTTTGTCAAAACTATTTAAAAAACTTTAAAAAAACAGGAAGATTATTTCACCAAAACTCTTTTACCTTGAAAGATGGATTAGGTAAGATCACAAGTGAAAGAAAGAAGTATAAAATAAAAATCGAACGCGAATCTGAAGCGAAAATAAATTAATTTTTCGCTTTCAGATTCGCGTTCGATTTTTTTATTATATTTTCTTTCACTATGTGTATCCCTCTACTATGGCTCTCCAATCTTTTTCCAAGGTGTTAAGTTTTGTGGTGTGACAGAATCATTTCCTGTTTTTAGAGTTTTCATGACAAAATAGAACTGTGAAAGCCATTAATAGAATAAATAATAATAAAAGAAAAAAAAAGTAGTAATAATAATTGTAATGGTGAATGATGGTCGTAGTGCTAACTAATGGTTATGTTAAAAAAAGGTTTGCTACAGAGTTTTTTTTTTCAGTTATATTAGCATCTTTATTAATGGTGTCTTATTATATTTAGGGTGGAAAAAACTTAAAAAAAACAGGAAATATTTCATCCAAACTTCTCCAGTCATGAAAAGATGGAACTAGGTAGGATCACAAGTGAAAGAAAATATAAATAAAAAAATCGAACGCGAATCAGAGATAGCGAAAATAATTTATATATTTCTTTGGGTTCAGGAGGGAGTTATAAAAAGAATATGACTGCTCGGGAGATTAAACAAGTAAGAAAAAAATTCACAGGCTTCGTTGTTTCATTAATGAATTAAATAAAGAAAATAAACAACTTTTCAATTCTCAGATTAAATAGAGCAATGCACAAAGTAGCGGAAAATGCGAGAAACTTACAATATTATTTCTTGTGGCGTAACTCTCTAAAATTCTTCCTGCACATAAATATTAATTGTCTGCAACATCTGAAGTTAGCAAGTCCATGTTTGTTGGTGGTAAAAATGATATAGTTCATAACGACCAACAGCCTCAGGAATCTCAGAAGTAAAAAGACAAACAATGGACAAAAAAAAAACAATCACAAACTGAGGACAAAGAAGAGAAATATAGTTGTCAAAATTCTAACACCTAGCATATAAGAAATCATCAAGTTGTAGAATTGACCAACAGCCTCAGGAATAAAGTAAAAAGAAGGGAAAGAGGGGGGAAAGTTTGGGACTCTAGTATCAAATGATACGCGATAATTGTCTGCACATCTGAAGTTAAATAATAAATTTAATTAAATTCAGATGTCAACATTTTTACACCTAGTATATAAGAAATCATCACGTTTCAACACATTAAATATTTTTAGCCATTACAAACAATCGTATTAGAATAACTGAAGCAGACAAACTCAATACAGGTACGGTGGTACCCTCTGATTATATTGAGTTTCAGTAATATAATTTTACCTAGAATAAATTTGTAATTTAAAAAAAACAAAACATTATTTCATATCAGACAATCCTGAAATAAATGCTGATGTGCAAATGATTCTAAAAGCATGAAGGAGTGCCTTACAGTCAAACTTGATTGAAACACTTATTGCACAACTGCTTTAACATATTGCTGCATGTTCTGAACTAAGAATTACAATACATTTTGAAGTTTTGAAAATATCATTAAAAGATACTATTTTATAACCAAGTTTTCAAAGACAACCCGATTACCATATTTGTGTTAGGAATTTGATTTTTTATCTTCTCCAGGAATGGAGTTTAATAGTAAAAAAAGTAGAAAAATTGGTGTACTCTAAATAGATAATAAAGTAGTTAATTCAGATGGTGAACAAATCTGAAAATGGTGAATAAATTTCCCTTGCATGTTTGTGTAAATCTTTACTTTTCTAATGGGATTCAAATGTTTTTTGTGCTAATAAAGACTAATTTCATATTTTGTCAATAAATTTAAATTTTTTAACTATATAAATATATGTTCCCTTCTCTTCAAATATTGGAATACCCTTCAATATATATATATAGGGTTGGGATTAAAAAAAAATTTATTTTTAATAAAAATATCATATATTATATGTAGATTATATTAATATATGATATTAGTATATAAATAAGTAATATCTAATAGTATAATATATTAATTAACGTAAAGTAATATATTAATAGTATAATAAATATATATTATACTTAGATATATATATATAATAGTATACTATAATTTAAGATTTAATACATATTTATATTACATATACATATACCTATACATATACATATAACATATATGACATATCACATATACTGATACATTATAACATATACCTATAACATACTATATATGTTAATAAAGTATATAGAATTAATGTATAAAAAATATATATCTAACAGTAGATAAATTTCAGTTATCATATTAATATATATAGTAATATTCTATATATAAAATAGAAAACTATAGAGATGTCAACAAAGAAGCTAAAAAACTCACATTATCCTCATTACCATCCGTGCATCACACCTTTCAGCTGTGCTGACCCCTTCAAAGGTAAAATGTCCTCTCACTCAAAACTTGTAAGGAACAAACGTCTACAAAGACAGCAAAAGATTTTATAGATTGTATCAAAAAAGTAATGTCGATAGCTAATTTGGATATGTTGCAAAATTTCATTATAATATTAATTACACAAGCGGTGCTATGAATAAAGTGGTGACGCTTGAGATTGTGTTCAGTATATCAAATCAGTAAAGTAGATATTAGGAACTATTAGATGAGATGTTTGATATATCGTTGCATGTCTTGCTTAGTGATAAGAAAATCAGCATAATGGATTGTAGACTATGCAATTAATCGCAGTGTTTGGGGAGTAACCTTCGCTGTGGATGACAAATTAAAGATTAAAGCAGCAAAAGCTTGTTTATTAGATAAGACAAACGCGAAGATCTATGGTCTAAGAAAGAGCTCAAAATATAAAGTTATTAAATATCACATGAATATAGAAACTGAAAATATGACTGAGGAGTCCCAATGTATTGACATGGGTTTTAGATGCAACGTGGGACTAAAGGAAGAACTAAATGATTCAACTATTTGTCAGATTCCGAATAAAAAAACTAACACAAAACAAGATTTTCATAACGATCAAATTAGCTGTGACAGAAGAGTGGTACCTGATTAGTTAGTTATTGTTGGAGAGACTGCTTCTGCAAGATTATTGTGGGAACCTTAAAGTGACAGGCAAGTAGCAAGAGTTGATAAGAAGAAGTAAGTTGGGAAGTAAGACTCAAAAAAATTTCAGAACCAACAGAATTAAGTGCATCGAGGTTTATGAAATGGAAAGCAAAAGATAAACCAAAACAGCTTGCAGGAAGTAGGATAAAGAGCATTACTTTCTATAAAAAACCAAGGTGATGTCCTACTTATATCACATAGACATTCTCAAAACGTGAGGAGAATGCTCAGAATTGCATAGCAGATAGAAATAGTTATAATTTCTAAATATCATAATCTCAGACTTGTTTTGTTAATTATCATAAGCAAATGCACTGTGACGGTACTAGTGTAAAACACTACGCGGCAGTATTATGGTGTATAATTTGAAAATAAATGAACTTCATATTCGAGAGGCCTCTAATCTGGCTAATATGCCTTCTGTACGTGTATACTAACATTGAACATGCTTATATAATTGCTAAGACTAATTTAAAGTTGACTGATCGGTAAACACAGCAGCCCCATGCAAAGCTTTAAAAAAGATTTGATTGGACCGTAAAATAACTCACAGAAATTTAACAACCACCTGAGAACGAGTAGTTGAAATTGTGTTTTAACATATAGTGAAATTTGAACGTTCCTGAAGAAGATATTGATGACCTCAATAAAAAACCTCCCAAAAAATATATATATGAAATATGTATTAATGATTACAAGCTCCAGGAGCTTTAAACCATGTAAGATTGCTCACAAAAGCTAATAGTATCCTATGCTTATATTGCAAGTAATCCTTCAGAAAATAAAATCCTCCAGGTTTAATTCATATTATATTAGAAGTAAAAAACACCAATGGGTTAAATTACATCCAAAAGCTACAGAAGGTTCTATGAATTTTACTCAACTTTGACTTCTCGCATCAGAAATCAGAGGGAAGTAGACCATTCGTCCCCTAACGTTGGAAAATGTCTTAGGAAACAATGCATAGTTCTTGCCACTAGGAGAACATTATTGGCTTTTGAAGTGGTGATGGATTCCATAGATGAGTGAGGTTAGAAAGACGAAGCCCTTTCATCATCATATAACTGCAAAACAAGTGAAACATGCAGAAGCTTTTATTTATGCCCATAAATAGTTAATTTCCATGCTACTGGCTCTATACTGACCATGATGACTGAACAAGAAACCATAAACTCTCCCTATCGCTACATTAACAAAAGTTTTTTTTCATAAGATTATATTTCTTTATAGTCTATAAACTTTAAAATTTATTACAACCAAGGTGTCGAACGTGCAATCAGCTTAGTTCACTAGATGACCTCAATATAGTAACGATGGAATGGCTCTATGAACTAGCAGGCAAATATATTTGATGATTTAGAGTGATATATCAAGGAGATAAATTTTACGCCAACTTTTCAATGCAAAAACTAAAATAGAAATTAATTTAAAAGTAACGTACTTATCAAATTAAACAGGGAAAATATTTTATTGATCAAAGTTGTTAACTTGCCCAGAAAATTACTATAGTATTAAATTTTTCTCTTAGTATTGAGTAGTACTTATAAATATCAAGTATTCAGCATTAAGACATGGTTCACATAAAGTAATAGAACAAGTTGCAGATATTAAACTTTTAAAAGATCTGCGTATACATAAATTGAAACTCTTATGCAGGGTGTGCAGTGTTAAGGCTTCCAAATTATCGAATCAACCCAATCGAGTATATATGAGCTTACTATATTATCAAAGTATAATAGTAGTATTATTAATAATAATTAATGTGATAGTTAATAATATATATAATATATATATATATATTATATATTATCACAGTAATATACATAATATATATATGATATATTAATATATAATATATATAATATATAAATATATAGTATATATAATATAGGTTAGTATATAATATATAATATCATATATATACTAATATATAGAAACTACTTATATTTTATATATATACTTAATATATAATAATTTATATAAGTATATAACTATATTAGTAAGTATATATGAAGACAAGAGTCGCACAGTTGTCTTTTCCAGCGGTGATGTTACATAATGCTTTTCTGAACACATACATAAATTTAAGGAACATATATATAAATAATAAAATATGCAATCTATAATAAATATAATATAATAATAATAAAAAATAAATAAATAAATAAAAATAATAATAATTTTGATTGATTATTATTTACGCTCCAATTCTAGCTTCTAATACGTTTTTTATATCTAACGTTTCATCCTATCTGTTTTATTCTTATATCTTAATTCATCTTCCATTGGACTTCGTAGATATGTTTTATATTATTATTTTTAATTTATTATTATTTTATTTTTATATATATTATTATTTATTATATATAAAAATATATATATAATATATAATATAGTATATATTAATTAGACTTATATATATAAGTATTAATTATAATATATATATATAATATATAATATACGTAATTAATACTATTATATCATATATACTACTAATTATAAGCTTTACGCCAAAACATTACCAGAAAATATGAAGCACACTTCAAGCTTTCATTAACTTAAAAGCATTTTTAGATACACCGAATTAATTTTCTCGATCTTTACTCCATTTGTATCTTAACTTAATTCCTGTTTTTAGTTTCTCATTTTGCTTGTAAATACTTAAGGTTTCTTAAAGCCTTTAAAAGCCGTACATTAAGAATACGTTTCAATATAATCTTCAAAAGGTATTTTAGAGTTGCATATTTGTATCATAATTTTATTATGCCTAAATGAGTCTCGTGAAGAAAGCTTTATTGTTGGTCGTGTTCTCGTACATATGGAAATTATGGTACTTTTTGCAATTTTGCTTTATTAATACAAAATGGAATAATTATGTGAAAAGTATAGGTGGTTTTTCTAAGACTTATTTATTATTTAAGGAATAGCATGAAGTGTAGGTTTATGTGATGAGTGGTGTGATTAACATAATTATAGGAAGTAAAAAGTACTGTTGAGTTTTGAAACTATAAAATATTATTTGATATTTAAATTTTCAACAAAATCTCAATTTAGTATATCAAAAAGAGTAAATACAATAATTAATTATTATATTTATATTAAAATATCATATTATATAATTATACAGAATTATAAGTATATCTTTATATATGCATATTGTATAATATAAAATAAGTAATATAGTATAAGCATTAAATAATAATATATTAAGATTATATATTTATATATATTATCTTTGGTTCGTGAAGGGTATACTTGATATTTTCAAGTGATTTAAATCAACCCTCACGAAACCTACATCTTTCCAAAACCAAAGAAGGAATCGTGACAATGTATAGTATAAAATAATACATATATATACTAGTATATATAGTATAGCTATAATATATATATATATTAATATATTATTATATAATATATATCAATAGTTATTATATTATATAATAATGTATAAATATATATACTATATATAATATATATGACTATTAATAACAATATCATATATAAATAGTATGATTAGTTTTTGCACAAATAAATCAAAAAAAAATTAGGAATTAAAAGAGTAGAGAAATTGTTTTGGGGTTAGATCTTCACAAATTTTAAATATTAAAAAAGTGTAAAAAAGTCTTGAATGATATTAAAGACAATTAGAAGGAATTGATTGATTAGATATACTCCTAGTGAAATCCTGTGTTACCGAAAGAAGTTATATAGTATTATAAGAGAGGGATTTATTTAGTTTTTTCAAACCTATAGGATCTCGTTTATTACAGGCAAAATTTGTAAGTTCTCACCAAATTCCGTGAAAACTTTCAAAAGTGCTATTAAAAAAAATAAGATATTAATTAAATAAGAAAATAATAACATAAAAAAACGTATAAAATAGTTAAATAAATGATAAATATATAATTATATATGTATATATGATAATATATACTATATAAATATATAAATAAAAATATCATATTATATAGTAATTATAGGTATATAATATAAAAATTAATATACTAGATATGATATTATATATGATATTATAATATATTATGTTGGAATGTTATTAATATGTTTTTCATATTTTACAAATTCCTAATAGTATTTTGCAAAAAAATGGTCTAACAAACTTCACCTGATTACGTGACAACGTCCAAAATCCTCAGTCCCCCCCATTAAAAAGTTTTATACGCACTACCAGCACCGGTATTCACACAAGCTCAGTAACAAAAAATAGCTAACTGTCTAAGGATTAATATATATATTTAGAAGTAATATAGTGATCTTATAATATATATATACTATATATATCTTAACTATATAAAATATAATATATTAATATTAATATATATAAAATATATATATATATATATAATTACTAATAATATTAATATATTAATCTCTGTGTGTTGTGTGGTGCTGTTGTGTGTGAACAATCAAAAACGCAACCCTACTTGATGCGTAAAAGTACAGGGCTTGTAACCAAACGAAACAAAGTGAATTTTTGGAAATTTCACTGGTATATTATTAGCACAAAGGAAATAGTTATTTTAAAATTAAAATAAGTTATTGGTATCAAAGTTATTGTATTGTATGAAAATTTTTACATAAAATAAAAAAACTTTAGCCAATGACAAAACGATGAGTACTCCCCCAAAATCTCTCAGACATAACCCCAAGATTCTCCTTCAATGCGATAAGCGAACACACACACACACACACACTCACACACACACACAACAATCCTCTTACACACACACATCACACATACACACACAAACTAACCATCACACACACACACCACTACACCACACACACACACACACAACGAAATACTCTAACACACAAAAATGAAACAGTAGATGTTGGGCAAATTTCTTTTTTTTACAATTTGGTCGTTTCATGGCTAAGTGATTATTTTTTTATTTTTTTATTGACTAACGAAAAATATTCACCGAATGGTCATTGGAAAGGCAATTCAATGGTATCAGGTAATGTTTTTTAACTAAAAGAATACCCCCGGTAGACCGCAAAGATGCAGAAAGAGTCCGGGTAATCTCCCGATGCGAATCGGGACGACGGGGCGACTTCCGTCCCACTCTGTCCCACCGTTGGCTCGAGCATTTATTTAAAATAGATAAATCCATTTTCACATACAAATGTCACTACGCTTGATTCACAAAATAGTCTACTGGTTTTCTTGTACCTATTCGAGTTTTCGATTATCTATCGCCAGGGTGCTTTGGTGAAGGTCTGACGCATATAATTTATAACTAATATGAGAGTATTATATATATATATATATATATCATATATAAGATTAGTAATATAATATAATAAGTATATAATATATATATATATTATATATATCTATCGCGTATAGAGTATCAGTCTATATACTTATAGTATATAGTTGAACATCAAATACCAATAGAGTTTACTGCTTTACTCTGAATAGGCGAAAATCTGGGTAAAAGGAAAACGCACAAATTATCTTCAAATATTCAAAGGTAAACGTCTGCAATGTCGTCTAGGTGCCGGTGCAATTTGTAAATAAAGTTCTGTGTCGTCATCTTTCAGGGAGGGACATCTTTGACAGGAGAAGACTTGTGGAATATAAATTATATTCCTGGAATTTTCAAATGAATCATGTTATATATGACAGATTCCCTCTGGTTCTGGCTGGTCAAGGTTTTGTTCTGTGGGAGATATTTTTGGGGGACGGCGCCTGCTGGAGAATGGTGTTGTTTTGGATATTCGGAGGAAGTTTTCTAGGGACTCGGGAGGGGTAGCTGGTGCTGTACATGTAGAAATAGTACATCTGGGGCAAGGCCGAACCTTGTCCGTTGGGGTAGGGGGTTGTGTTAGTGTTTGGGAGTGTTATAGGGCGTGGTTCTCTGTGATGAAAGTGATTTGTTGTAAAATTGGGCATCCTACGCCATGTCAAAAAGGGCCTCTATATGTAGAATTTTTGTCTTCGGTTGTAAGTGGTGGTCTAGGTATGGAAGGGAGCAGCTGTTTATTACTCGTATAGAGATGTGTTTTGAAACGACTCTAAGTTTATGAAGTGTATTGTGATATCCGTGCGGAAGCCCAGCTAGCGGCAAATGTATACGTTTAAAGATTGGGTGGTTGTAAGTTTCCGTATACTATTGTTACATGACTCTAGTTGTTGGCCTCAATTTGTCCTTTAGTGTTTTCAATGCATTCAATTGGTTTGTGGACTAGAGTAACATTGACTTGTGTAGGGGATTAATGTATGTATGATCGAGAAGCTTAAGCCGAAGATGGTGGGTTGTTAATGAATTGGAAGTCTGTTGTTTGGAAAGAACAAAGGTAATATATATATAGTATATTATCATTATATAGTAATATATATAATATATACTTATCATATATATTAATATAGTATAGTACTTATACTGAATAGACCTATTACTATATAAGACGTATATATATATACTATATAATTACTATATATAGTATATATGATATCAGTATGATATCTATACTGCAGTATCCTGCCATAATCGTGTAACAGACTATCGAATCACCAATATATCGCAAAATATATCGTCAATATTTTCGATAATCGATATTTTTTTCGACATCCCTATTGTAAGTTAGATTTTTCTGGTGTAATTCCATTCCTGGTAGAGGAGAGGAGAGAGCTGGTAGAAAGGATATGCTTTTAAGAAACTTAGGTGAATCTGTGCGTTGGCAAATTGAAATAAATTGTTCTAAAAAACATGATGTTGATTTTCTGTAGCTACTTTTTATTAAAATCAGTGCGTCGAGTATTTGATTTTCCGATCAGGTTTTCTGAAATCTCTAATTTATCGGTGTGTTGATGAGTGCTAGTAATAATACGCATAGCGCCAATAATCTTAAAGTATTTTATAAAACTTACACTCGAAACCAATATTCTATATTTATAAATAATACACAATATATAATCCTCAAGGCTTTTAAGAAACTTATTTTTGAATTTTAATATCTGCAAACCCACCATCAGGATAATCATAATTTTTTGATAATTATGTATCGTAATATATATATACTTATAATATATAATATACTATAGTATTGATATATAGTTAATATATATAGTATATATATAATATATATATATATTATATCTACGATATATATATATAAATATTTATAATATATCAATTAGTATATTATAATATAATATATATGTATATATTAGTATATTAATACTTATAATTTATATTATTATTCTACTAGATATAAGTACTATATATATAATATACTAACTATAATAATATATTATATATATAGTACTTTTTTCAATGAGAAATTATTATTATTATTAATATATCATATAATAAATTATTTTATATTATTATATACATATATAATATTAAGTGTTTAGTAATAAACATAATAATTATATATAGTTATATATATAATAATATATTAATACATATAATATAGACTAATATTGTGGGGTGCTGGGACATAGTATTTATATTTATATATATATTATATATATTATATAATTAGATGTACTATATATATATATATTAGTATATATAGTATAGGATTATATATGAAAATAACCATAAATATATAATAATATAATAATTTAATGGATATTACACAGTATATAATATTAATTATATATAAGAATACGGTTTTTTCGGTAAACCCTTTTCCTAGGGGAAGGAAGTAACGGGGAATTAGTCGTTCTATAAGTACGATAGTAACCCCTTGGAATCCAGAAGAATTATAAAACTAGGGAGAGCGATCGACGTTTTAATTCGCAAAATGAATGCAAATTCTAGGGATTGGGAGGAGAGTGTGGAAGGGAACGCTTCGAAAAAAATCTGCATAGCATTACAGTAATGAGAATGGTTGACAGGTGAATGTGTGTGGTTCTGCATTGTGTAAGAAGAAATAGGTATTAGGGATGAGCTAATAGTAGGCGAGGAAGTTAATATAGGTAGACGTGAGAAAGTTAGAAGTATAATGGGTAATTAATGCCATGGTATGGATGGAATTACCGGTGAAATAATCAAGATGGAGGCGGAGATGGCGTGATTGATGGATGGTGGTATCAGTTGAAAGCGTCGAGAGGGGTAAAAAAAAAATAGGTCCCCCCACCAGTCAGGAGTATTAATAGGTTAAGAATCGTGCGAATAAAGGCATAAAAGGAAACTTATAGGAACTATATAGTGGAATTAGTTTATTGAAGTGTTGTAAGTGAAAGATATATGCCTGCTATTAGGTAGGTTAAAAAGAGTGCGTCGAGTGACTAAGGGACTGATTGGCGAAAAACAAGATGCATTTAGAAGTTTTAGAGGATGTTATCAAATTTCATCATTAGATATACAAATGACTGAAGAAAGATGGGAAAGAGAAAATTATATTTTAGGTTTTATGGACTTACAAACAATCTGTATGAACAGGATAATAGGGAGCTCTGTGATAAGGTATTTAAAGATAATTAATTTGTGTAGGAGGTGTAGGCTCTGGGATGGAATAAATAGAAGTGTGTCGATAGTGAAGCGTGTGTTTAGAAAAATGAAGTTGAAAGTGGATTGGTTATAATATTAATGGTGGAGTGAGGCAGGGATGTGTTATGTCTCCTTAGATTATTTAATCTGTATATGGATGGGTGATGTGAAATAAATTCAGAAGTAGGCGTATGATAGGGAAGATATTAAAATGAGAGAATGGAAGTAGATATGGATGTAGCCCTGCATACAGTCAATGGTGTTTACTATTTCGCTATTTCTACTTTTCCGTGCATGTTACGTCATCCCGTCCTGCCATAATCGTGTGGATAGAAGGGAGATAAAATAAAGTAAATTAAATGAAAATAATACTATATATAATATATATCATATATATAACTAATTATTAATATTGTATAATATAAATATATATAGTATATATTATAACTATATATATATATATAATATATAATATATAGATATAATATTATATATCTATATATATATACTATGTATATATGATACAGAAACTGGTATAAATAATATTTTTGTGCCTTTGATAACGTAAACACACAATCCGCGATAACAACACACGTGAGGACAATTTTTTTCACTCATCTAGTATTAAGACGCTTATGTAGTCGCGTTGCTGTCGCGTTCGAAAAACGCTCTCAACTAATGCGACTTTAGCTGAGAAGCCTTCAGAAAACGTATAGTACAGGATAGAAATAATATATATTAAGTCTCTTAAACTTCTGATATTTTAACGTGGAGATTAAAGCCAATGCGATCTAACTACAGGCTGCGTTTTAAACGCTCATATAGAAGGTGCCAAAAGGCATAGATTGCGTTTTTCTATTTTTTTTTTACACCTAATACATGTAAATTCTCATCTTATAGTTTCTTTTTTCATTCTAGCCTATCCATTATATATTATATGATATATAGTATGATATATATACTATTATTTTACTGATATATAGTATATTATAATAAAGATATATATATAACTAATACTATGGATTATATATATAGTATATATCATATATATATACATTATATAATATTTATATATGACTTTACTTCTTCTCCTCCCTGGCACCTCGCCTACAGAGTTGGCCACAACTCACCGTGCGGAGTATAGTCCTTATACCGGTGCTGAGCAAGTCAGCCTCCTGCCAAGATCACTCAAAGTTGTGAATGTCCATGTAGTGCTCTGGACGATGATAGTTGGACACTCGGAGAGGAAGTGAGAACACAATCTGCGGGCGCCTTCTGATTGCATTATTAGCGTGGCTATAAATATTTATAGGTAGTATAAATATATATATATAATATATAATATAGTATATATATATATATCAATTTTATATATACAGTAGTATATTAAGTATATATATAATTCAGTATATATATATATGATATATCTAGCTATAGTATATATATAGTATATATATATAAGTATAATTGGTGTGTCAATTAAGATATTGAAATTAAACGGCAAGGTTAAATAGTAAAAGAAGGCAAAAATTTTTTATATATCAGTAATGGCTTTAATTCTTCGTAATTCTAATTAAAGCAAGACATTCAAAATATAAATTAAGCAAAGGAATCCCTTTAACTTTTCAAACTAAAGTTACATTTTAAAAAGTTTGCTCTACTATTATTTTTTTTTACTTTTTTTCTCTTTTATTTTGTATTTCCTTGAAAAGTTTATAATCTTGTACTCTTTTTTCTTTCCTTTTTTTCTCTCTTCTCTCTTAAAGTATTGGAATCAAAAGGGACTTTGGGTATTTTTTAAAAAAAACATTTCTTTTTTTTTTTTTTTAGATATATTTTTTTTTTTAAAAATGTTCTGCTTGTTCGTTTCAGTTTTAAAATTTTTGATTTATTATTATTATTATTGTTCATGATGTTCAATATTTCATGTTGACGTTTCTCTAGACTGAGTAGTGTCAATATTATAGTAATATTTGTCCCGACTTTTTCGATAGACTGTATGTATATATGTAGTCATCTAATGTATAGCGATTTTCTGATACATTATCTTTGACTAGCATTCAATTATACATGGGTGATTTTTGTCTAAGTATTAAAATTGGTAAGTATTTTCTTCTTTAAACCGACATACTTAGTCATTAATACGCAGATATGAGACTATTTAACTCTAAGAATATCATGTAAAGTATAATATTTTGGGAAAAATTTCGGGAAGGCGCGGTGGGGAACAACATTTTGGGCGACGTCAACTGGTCTGTTGAAAGGATGTGTATTGGTGAAGACCATTCCAGGGATATAATTTTGTTTATCATGTTTCCATTGTTTCCAGAAACATTGTATAGACTGCTACAAAACAAAAAAATATCACGGGGCAGAAGCGGTGTTTTGTCTCGCTAAATGCCGTATAATAGAGTGAGCTTTACACTATACTTTATCATCACCTTAAACAGCTGTTAACAGAAAAACGAAGATCCCTACGCGGAATTATATTGCTGCGTGTTGCTGAGATTTTTTTAAATGCTTACTTAAGCGGCGACACAACCATAGTAGGTATGGGTGAGCAAATTTAGCGCTCTACTTACTTATTGTACCTCATGTTAGTTTGGTAGCGTATTAGATTTTAATTCTAAATTTTACCGTTTCCCAGTTCATCTAAGTAAATCTAGTAGTGTGGGATGGAGAGTGGGGGGATTGAGTGCCGTTGGGGGCGAGGGGGCGGGTGGGGGGGGGTGGGGGGGGTGGCCCTAGTTCACTCTTCCAACTAACAGAAAATCGTAGATAAAGGTAAAGAACGAAAAAAGGGTTTCAACGAGTCTTTATCAGCCACGTATGTATGCGCGGTTGCTTGTTCATCCTGTGTTTCGACTTTAGTTGACTTTTAAAACTCAAGAATCGGCCGCTCTAGCTTAACTGGAGGTGTGCCCTGAATCCAATAATACAAGAGGCCATAATATGGATACATATAAATATAGTATAAGCTAGCCCTATTAGTATATATATTGTTCTAATATAATAGTAAACCAGAATTGGGAGGGTAGTATAAGTATATCGTAGATATGAGCGGCAAGGGGCGTATAGTATACTATATTATATATATAGTAGGTATATAAAAAAGAAAAGCGTGCAGGGGTATATATATTAATTTTTATTGTCAAAGAAATTTCACATGTAAGTGCTCTTGTTGTGGGGTCTCACCGTGCACTAATATGGCCCCCCGCTAAGTTGAGCCATATGTTGAGGGGACTCTTGTCTCCTCTCAGGTAATTGTCTACCTCACGGAATCTCGATACGTAAGGAATGTCGAAACCCGGCAGAGGCCCCAATGGTTTAGTTACCATTCCGGTTGATTTGGGGTTAGTCAGTATCAACGCAATTCCCTTACATTTTTTAATTTTTGACCCGATTAAGAAAACACAAAAATCTTCCAAAAATTTAAATAGGGTATTGCCGGAATAGTCCAACGAAAAAATCAAGTAATGGTTCTTTTAAAAAAAATAAATAAAAACGCAACATTTATTATGCAAAGAGTTTTTTAATTATTTAAAAAAAAAAAATTTTTATAATTAGCAAACTTTATTAAAAAAAATACTTGGAATGTTAAAAATAATAATCAAAAAAAAATTAGGATAAAAAAAAAAGGTTTTAAATTGTCATTTGTTCAAAAATTAAATAACCAATTAACTCGGGTTATAAAGTGACGTTGACTGTACTATAGAACATGGCAGAGCAAGTGACAGAAAATTAGAGCTAATGTGTCAACATAGGACAATAGGCAGGTGTTGGGGAGGGGGCCAGGGGACATGAATACCCCAGAAATTTTTAAGTCAAATAAAAAATCATTAACAGGCCTTATTGAAATATTATCACATAAGGGGGTTATACACACCCCAGAAAAATATCATTAGTTGCGAAAATGCAGTTCAGATGATACCAGACTAACGTTTTGTTGAAACCAAAGAGGCACAAAAAATTTATATATAGTATAATATATATAGATATATGACAAACTCGTACTATATACATATATATATATATATATAAATATATTAATAATATATATATATATATTATAATAATATATCTATAATATATACAATATAATATATATAAGTATATATAATATATTATAGCCGGTTATTAGATAATTATACATATAAAGATATATGACTAGTTATATATCATATATCGTATATATATATAATAAATAATATAGTTATAATATAAAATTATGTACAATATATATATATAATATATATATTCGGACTAGTATATAATATATATGATATATATATATATTAATATTATATATATATTATATTATATTATTATAGTAATATATATATAATAGTATATATAAACACATATATATGTAATTAATAATAATATAAAATCATATATATAAATATATATATCAATAGTAATTATAATATACTATATATATATTGATATAGTATCAAATAGTATATATATAATATATATTCATATATATATATAATAATTACATAGTAGTATATATAAATATAGTATATAATAATATAATAATACTATATATATATATATATATATAATAATAATAATTATATATATAATATATAAATATATAATTATTTATAGTATGTATAAACTTATATTTATAATATATATATATATATATAATATATATTATATATAATAATATAATATATAACTAATATAGTATACTATATATAATATAATATATATATATATTATAGTATATATAATAGTATAGTATAAATTTAAATAGTATATATATATATATATAACAGTATTATGATATAATAGTAGTGTAATATAGATATATAATTAATATATAATTACATAATGGAATAATAATTAAAATATATATATATATATAAATATAATATTTATATAATATATAATATCGATATAATAGCTTAAATATATTTATATATATAATAATATTATAGTATATAATAATATAATATATGATATATATATAAATAAATATATTAATATAAGATAATATACTTAATATATATATTATGATATGTATAGTATATATTATATATATAGTATATATATATATATCAGATATAAATATAATATAAAAAATAGTATAATAACTAAACTAAAATAAAAGTATATTATATAATATTATAATATTAATATTATATATATAGTAATCATATATTATATATATATATATATTAATATATATATAATATATATAATATATATATATATATATATATATATAATATATTAATATTATATAATATATATTAATTTATATATTATATATATATATTATATATATAGTGTATAAACTTATAATTATTTTATAAAATATAGTAAATTAATAAATAATATATATATATATTATAGTATAGTATATGATATATGGATAGTTATATATATATCAATAATATTATAGTATAGATCACAGATATAATATATAATATAATATATATTAATTAGTGGCATATATAGTACTATTAATATATATATATTAATAGCTATATCATAATAATAATATAAAGTTATATTATAAATATACGAACCCTCTTCTTGGGCTTAGTGGTGTGGGGAAATATTAATTTAAATATACTAAATCTCGCTTCCTTTTTTAATTTAGAATTTACATCTATGGCGCTTGTAATCTCTTTTGCACTTAATTTCCTCTTTCATTAAATTTTAATTTAAATAATTTTCATTACGATTTCATATACTAAGATATTGAGATTTTAATTAACCCGAATAATAATGCCGTTATGTACTAAATTGAAGTTCTCATCGTAGACCACAACACACGAGCCGTGTCAGCGCAGTTTGCAGTTTTCTCTACACACTCACACCGCTTTTCTTCTTAACCATCTTAAGACGTTTAAGTGTTTTATTTTGTTTATTATAATGTGTTATAAACGTATAAGGATGACACAGGTAACAAAATTGCACTACCAGTCAAATTCCATTTTAAGCACAACTTGTAATGTGCTTGAATATGTGCATGTTATTTACTTAAAATGGATGTAACGCCTAAATTCTCTCTCTCTCTCTCTCTCTCTTCACGTCTCTCTCGCGCTCAGTGCTTACCGTCGTCTCGCAAAATTATTTCTCTCTATATCGGTCTTATTCTCTCTCAGTCCTCTCTTCTCTCCTCTCGTCTCTCTCTCTCTTCTCTGCCCTCTCTTCTCTCTCTCTCATCTCTTCTCTTTCTCATCTCTCTCCACTTCTCTGCGTCCGTCTATCTCTCTCTCCTCTTCATCTCTCTGTCTCGTCTTCCGTCTCAGTCTCTCTCTGTCTCGTGTATAGCGTGAGGTGACGCTCTCGTCTCTCTTCTCTCTGGTCGGCGAGAGGATGTAGACAGGAAGGCTGGATAAGTAGTGGTAACAAAGAGCTGATTATATTATGTTATCTTGATACGGTAGAAGGCCATAGTAACTTTGATTTTGCCAGTTAGAATATTGCTTAGTGGAAGTTGTAATAGAAGAACTAAAGCTACCAAATAACGCACGCCCCGTAATAGCGGCGTGTGGACTACACGGGGCAGGACGCGGTTTGTGTGTACAGTCCTAATGCAGCGGGCGCTGGCATATGACGACCCACCGGGAGCGCTGAGCGCACGGCGGGTCTTTCCGAAGGACTTGGAACAGTGGACCTTGCAAGTCGGCGTCTCTTTCGGGACGCGTTAATGTGACCCGTCGCTTAGCTTTCTTACTGGTAATGATGTGTCATTAATGCCACGAAGCGCTGCGTGAGCCCGATGCCAGGTAGTGAAGAGGACGACTCTGGACCTCTCGGGCATTGTTCGCATACTTACCAGTCCGACCTCTGCGGTCGCCGCTCGGGTGGTACCACAGAGGATCGGCGTACTCGAATTGCCATGTGCTAGAGAGAGGCCGACGTCGCGCGAAGCCCAGAGGAGCGACAGAGCACTGGAGCGCGCCGCCGTGTCTTTTTGTTACCCATTCACATAGAAGATCTGTGTGAAATATTGGGAGACGTAAAGATGCACTCGTTTGCGTAGCCTGGCTTGGCTGTCTTCTTCCGTGGCGTCCAGCCAGCATATGTTGTGTGGAAAACTTCTTGCATTTACTTTCCATTCATTCCACACCTACAATATCAATCTTGTCCTCTCTTTATGTCCTCAGCGTCTGGCGCCGACGACTGAGGGAAGAATTGCTTGAGGCAGAACAGGCAGGGGATCTGGGATTGGTTTTCTTTTCCATCTATTATATCTGTATGGTATTTTAATTTTTAAATGTTATTTTTATGTGTATGTTATTTGTTTTTTTTGCCGCGCCTGGCGACTTGCAGTTGAAAGAGGGTGAACGGATCGTGGCGCCCGCGGCACAGGCTCTGTTGTATATCATATAGCCCGGTGATATCTTAATATACTATATAGGCGGGTATACGTGAAAAGTCATAGCTATACGATTAAATATAGGTATGTCATACTAGCGTATATATGTAGGATATATACTACTATTATTATAAGTAATATATATAGTATGCGTTAGTATGATCACGTGATGGCAAATCTTGGCATGATATAAGATATATATAATTCCTATAGCTACATGATATATAACGATAATATATATACATGAGGGGTGGGGCTACGATCCGTTACTCCCGTTTACTAGAAACGGAATGTCAGTTTTGTTTTTGGCTGTAAGGCGGAGTAACCGGACCCGGTTACGTCAGATACTGTTGTTTTCTTTCATAGTAAGCGGCTCAGCACGCCAATGAGTGATTCCGGTCTCTTTTGTCCATGCCGTTACTTTTTAGTGTTCCTTGTACATTTTGTTCGCAATGGCCTTGCTTTTGAAGTTGATAGCGCATTGGACCATCCGAGCCTGCCGCCTGTCGACTGAGCGACCCGGTCAAGGCATGGGCGGTAAAGATCTGCTTTTATAGGATGAGTATACTATATGTATATGTAGTATATAGTATAAGTTATATATAGATAGGAGGGTAGGTACGTATATATAGGTACATAGTGAATATCGTATTAGTATTAAGGTACTAGCGATATGATAGTATGTATTCTCGATACGTGAATATCGTAGAATAATCAATATAGTATAGGGCAATGTATAACTAGCTCATAATGTACGTGTATAGCCTAACAGCATCATTATGACTACTAGTTGTATCTAGTACGTTATATCCATAATATTATATGTATATAGTAGCTAGTAGTTAGTAAGCGTTATTAATATGAACTAGCTGAAATATGTGTTAAGCGTCATTAAGTAGGATACCTATAGTCTCAGTCGAATGCAGCGTACGGATGTCAGCTTACATAACTATCATAAACGGGATGGTTAGGTGAGAAATGATAGCATAATCATAGGTAATATATCGTATATATAAGATGGCGCGGCCGTGAGGAATCACTAGTAGTTAATTTACTTACTGATTAGGTATATATAAACCCTGTATATAATATCGATATCAATATATACATATGATATTTAGCTATCGTGTATTGGCTATCTCTGTTCCTCAGAGTGTAGAGAATGAGAAAAGTTTTTAATGCATCGCCATTAACTCTACAATGGAACTAAGGAGATAATAATATTTAGCTACTAAGGTATTTCAGATATAATGTTATTATGTATATAAGTATATTTATAGATATTATTATATTTAGAATATTAGGAACCGGGACCCGACCGGGGCCCGGCCCCGGGCCCCGGCCCTAGGGCGTGGGGGCGCGCGGATCGTGGGGGCGACGCCGGGTGCCAAAAATCAGGAAAAAGACGCGGGTGCTTTTTTCTAATGCCCGGGGATTTAACTGGTAAATTTACAGCTAAACTATATCAGAGGGGTTAAATCAAGGTGGACAAAATAGAAAATAATATATTTTAATTCCATTACTACGCTTTTGTTCAGTAAATTGATGGAGCTGCGCAAAATTCTAGTAAACATGCAAGCCTTAGAATAATACCCACTGATTTTTTTTTTGGGTAATTGGTATTACTGATGATCTTCAAATTAAAATTGAAGCGGAACGCTAGAAAAACTTTATTTTAGTTGAACATTAAAAAGTACTTTCGACAAGTGGTTGGATGTTGTCAAACGAATTCCGGAAAGGAAACTTAAATATAATTGTTAAACGATACTTAAATGTATGCGATTATGTTAGTTTTAAAGTAAAATATGTTTTCCGGAACGATCTTCTTTTCAAAAATTATTGTTAGTAGGTTTATTGAATTATGATAGTAACGTTATATATTATATCAGTATTATATAGGGGGTGTAAATTACAGGAATGTTTATAAGTATAATATATAGGTATATATAATAATAGTATGTTAGAGCGTATATATAGTAGATAAGTACATATATATATATAGTATTATACTATATAAGCTCAAGATATACGTAATATATACGTAATATATATATAATATATATATAAATTATAAGATATATAGGGTATAGTGATATATATAATAGCTAAGTATATGATATTGTATATATATATTAGTAATAGTATATATATATAGGATATATATACGTGATAGTAATAAATAATAATACTATAAGTATATATATTATATATATATTATTCTACGAGGAGATTATTCGAAGCGTAGTACGGAGGGTGGAGGAGGAAACTGGATGAATACTGCCTGCAGATTAAGACAAGAACATGAGGATAATTAGGAATGATAGAGGAATAGAGGAATGAAAGAAGTAGTTAAGAATCATTAAAAATGGGAAGTGCATCGATAAGAGGATGGACTGAATAACTGAACTTATCAACAACAGGAGAGGGAATAGACTAGTGGTTGACCAAGATTGTTTAACCAGTATGGAAAGAAAGAAAGAATACCAACAGAGGAAATGGAGGAAAGCAGTAATCTGCCCGACACGAAAGAGATAAGGAAGGGGAGAATTAAGAAAGATCATGGTCGGAAATTATTATGAGGAACTAAGTGAACTTGTTTGGTGGGCGGCGGAGTAAATATATGAGAGAACCTTAGAAAACAGATTGAAGGATATGAGGTAGATGGTACAAGACTTTGGAAATGGCAAGCCACGGTTTCAAGTACTCAGGTGAAAAAAGTAACTTACTGCCTGACCTAGGCATATGTGTTACATGGAACGAGTATGGCTCGGACTCGAGCAAAATAATAGAGTGGGAATGAGAAAGACGCGTATGCTGCCTGTTCAATCGTTTAGATTGGAAACAGGCATTAGAAATAGAATATAGGGTGCAGAACCTGGCGTGGAGAGCTGTTACGATAGATGCCCCGCATGTATGCCTTACAAAAAGTCTGGTAATTAGACGCCATTAAAAAGCATGTAATGAAAATCCAATAAAACTCGGTTAGAGGAACAAGGAAGAGAGGAAGTGGGTTTTCGAAGTGAAAAACGGGGGTTTTAAGCAGGGAGACGTGCTAACTAAGTCCCTCATTTGGCTTGCTTTTGCCCTTATACCTGGACAATTTTTGGCCTTACAAAATGATATAGCATGATAGGGAAAATGGGGAGCCCACCTTTGGTTTTTGACTGCGGCCATGATGGCCGGTCACTGTGATAACATCAGGCGAGAGTCAAGGGAACCTGTGGCAGAGAAAGCTGTTGAATAAGGCTGCGAACGAGGTACTGAAGTCAAATGGGGCATGTTGGGAGAAAAACAGAGAGCAAACACGGAATGATAGATGGCTGATTGCTAAGCAGCGAGAAAGGGAAGATAATAGGTCAGTAGAACCATAGAAGGAATATACGAGGCGTTACAGCAGAGTGGAAATCAGAGTTTAATGCTCATTTGGGCGTGGGTATTGTGAACGATCCAAAGGAAGACCAGACGAGAGGGAGTTTGGAAAGAAGGAATTGGGAGATTTTCGCAACAGATGTGGGATGATGTTATCCCGTGTGCTAAGAGCGAAGAAATGGGATACCTAACCAGAGGTTAAAATATACATAACTAAAACTAGATTCTGCAACCGATGATTGGTGGTGATGGTTCTGGTAATGTCTCTGTTCAATGAATGCGGCATGCAAAAAAAGCAGAATAGAATCTGCAGAAATGAGGCATTAACTTAGACTCATTAGAGTGAGTAAACCATCTGGGTTGGTAAGATTTGCATTTTTCCTCATTCTTGGGAAGGTTGTTGGTACTCGCCAAATGCCTCATCATTCCATCTCCAGTCTCTCCCCCTTATCTCCGACGCCTTGGTAATGTGAGACGAACTCTATCTCTTGGGAGTTACATATGTGACAGCACACAAACTAGTATCTTTCGCGAAATACATTGTGCGTGGAGGAGAGAGGTTGAGCCGATGCACCGCACCTCACAAGACATTGCATAGAAAGCTATGTGGATCCTCATGTACACTGTACCACACACAAAGAGTACTGAGATCGTCAATCGGGGCATGTGAGATCTGAGCACGAGGACTGACGTGGCATATGGCGATGACCCAGATCAGGCCAAAGTGCATGGACCTCTCTCACGCAAAGCAAAATGACTCGCCTCTAAAATGAGTCGTCCAGATTGGAAGGGAAGCAAGACTGCACTCGAATTGGATCTTTCCGCCGTCTATTTCGCGTTGCTATGACAACTCCGGGCCGTATTATGCCAAGACTATCAAAGAACCGCTTACGAGGAGACCAGTACTTCGGTCTCCCGGGAATAACTTCGTTGATTATCAGTAAATTTTGAAATCACCATTGGTAGGTGAACAACGCCACCCTTATGTCTACTACTTACAGCGTATCGACACACATTTCTTTGTGGCTGTACTCACAGCTATCTTACCCGTTTCCCACTCCTCCTCGTCTCCCAATTGGCATCGTCGCTACACTACTCTAATACGACGCAAATGGGACTTAAGAATTTACTTCCCAAATGTTGCAACATGGGCCAGAAGTAACAGTAGCGCCCCTTTGATATCTTCAACTACTGCAGGATCATTCAATCAAAAACTGGACTTATCTTCCGCTGTTCTACTCTGAGGTATGGCCAAATGCACAAGCAGCGTTGAACCAACTTTTCACTCTGCTCTAATTATTATCGTTTGGAAAAAATTGTTGCTTATCATTTCTATGTAACTCTCAGCTGTCAGCGGCTCTAGAAAGCCACTTAATATACATCATAGATTCCAATCACAAACATAGCTTGAGTCCTTTCACTGTATACGGTTATTCAAACTGCCGCATCATAAATACCGCATAAAAAAACCAAATAGTACGGCTGCCCTCATTATTTCCTCTTAATGGCATTATCAATTTATAAGGCAACCTGTCGCCAGTACAGTGCTAAAAAGAGCAATGGTGACAAGTACACTGTCCTGTCTCTAACCCCCGTTTGTCAAACTTCAAACTCACTTCTCCTCTAATTACACTCGTTGCCTCTAATCCGTAATTTAGTATTAAGCTGGATTTTATAGCATAACAATTCTTATTAATGGCGTCTTATCAGACTTTATTTGAAAGGCATTATCATCGGATTATCGTTCAAAAACACTTCTCCAAAAACAGTCCTGCTTCTACCCGTATTTATCCTAATCGTTGGCCTCCTTTTATTCCCCACTCTTGCACGTACCACACAGCCTCGCCTTCTCATCGCCCTGACGTACTTCTGTCTTATCAAAGTCTCGAGCTTGTTTGGACTTTTCGTCGTTTTTTTTTCTGGGGGGTTCTGGGCCCCAGGGTCTGGCCTTTCCCTGGTCCTCTCCCTCATCACCTCTCCTTGTTCTCTCAGGTAGTCTTTCTTACTCTTTTACTCGCCCCCCAGGACTCTTCCATGCTATACATGCCTGCTAACTTCTTTCTCCCTCTTATCGTAGTCGGCCACCAGATTAACTTGCTTTCTCCAAATCATGGTTGGATAATGTCTTTTCCTTCTTTTACTTTTCCCATATACTGGTTTGAACCATCTTGTGTAACCATTTAGATTATCCCTCTCCTGTTGTTAGAAATAAGAGTACAATTCTTCAGTCCAAAAATCGTATCAAATGCCCTGTTATCCCCAAATTTTTAAATATCTTTAACTATTCTTTCACTTTTCCTTCGTATATACTTCTATCAAAATTCTCATATCCTGCACACTGTTTTGTCTTACCAGCGTAGTTTTCAATTACCTTACTGGGATCCGTCTTCCGACGTTCGTCTCGTAACGTTCAATAGTACGATTCTCTCGAATATTTATAATATATAGTTTAGTATAGTATATATGACTTAAAAAGCATCTATATAGCAACTATAGTACTAATCAGGATACTATAATAAAAATTATTACTTCTAACGAAGGTTAAATTTGTTTTATAAAAATTTAATTTACGAAATAAATTGCATTAATTCTGAATTAATTAAATGTATTATCATTGTGTTATGAGCACAAGTTAAACTTATTAAATATCAACTATGAAAATTATATTTTGATCGTTTCAATGAAGGCTAAGTATTTTAACGAATTTAACAGTGTTTTTGACTTAACATTTGCGTAATTTTAGCATACTCCAGGCCCCGGCCCCGGCCCCGGCTACAATTAGAGGCAGGCTCCCGGCCGCCGGCCGCCGCCCCGACAAGTAATTCCCGCCCCGTGTCGGTCCCTGATATAATACTCTATATATATAGTACTAATCAATATATTAGTATATATATATATACACTATACTATATATCCATATAAAGTATTTATATATATATAAGTATATATACTAA
>JABUQX010082941.1:2500-36693 GCA_015478945.1 Trachelipus rathkii | reverse complement strand
AGAGAGATAACTGTTTTAATGTGGGTAAAGGTCTAGTATTTGCTGCCAACTGTTTAGGGTAAATTCTTAGTAAAAGATTAGGTGAAGTTTGATTGATGTTGGTGGTTGGTGCGTGTTTGGGAGCCGAACGTTTTGGGTAAATCTTAAGTATTTGGGCTGAGCCGTTTGCGGGAGCACGGTGGGGGTAAAGGTCAATTTTGGCTTCAACTGTTTTGGGTAAATCTTAGTATTTGCTGGCCAACTGTTTTGGGTAAATCTTAGTATTGCTGCTCGCACTGTTTTTGGGGGTAAAATCTTAGTATTGTGCTGCCAACGTTGTTGGTAAATCTTAGCACAGGAATTTATTATTGCATTTGACTGAATTTAGCTGAATCTGAGTAAAAAAATTTGCTAAGTATATAAGTCCTGGACTCAGAATATAGGTAATTAAAAAATGATATATATGGTAATAATAAATGCCAACTGTTTTTGGGTAAATCTTAGAAGTTGAGGCCAAAACAGTGTTAGCTGGTCAAACTGATTTTAAGTATTTGCTGATAACTGTTTTGGGTAAATCTTAGTATTTGCTGGCCACAACTGTTTTTGGGTAATATCTTAGTATTTGCGCAAACTGTTTGGTAAATCTTAAGTAAATTTGTGCCTGCAACATTGTTTGGGGTAAAATCTTGAGTAGCTGCTGCCTGTAACTGTTTGGCGTAAATCTTAAGTACACTTGAGCCAGACTGATTTGGGTAAAATCTTAGTTATTTGCTAGCCAACTGTTTGGTAGAATCTTAGTATTGCGCAAGTGTTTGGGTAAATAATCTTGACACAGGTGCTGGTGCATGCATTGATTGGCACAGATTCTTAGAATTGATGCCACAAAATGTTTTGGGAAAGATAAGTAGATATTGCCGTCCAATCGTGTTTTTGGTAAATCTTAGTGATTTTATTATGCTGCCAACCTGTTTTGGGTAAAATCTTTATATTTGCCTACACTGTTTTTGGGTTACCCAATCTAAGTATTTGCTGCCAAAATTGTTTTTTGGTGGAGTAAATCTTAGTAATTTGCTGCAAACCCGATTTTGGTAAATATTCTTTAAATGAGTTTTGCTTTTGCCAAAAGTGTTTTGGGTAAATCTTAGATTTGCTGCCTAAGTTTAAAAGGTTAAAAAATCTAGTATTTTATCTGCAACTGTTTTGGGTAAACTTAGTATTTGCTGCCGACGGTTTTGGGTAAATCTTGAGTATTCTCGCGACCCGCCAACGTATTTGGTTAAATCTAGTATTTGCTGCTAAAACATAATGTTGTTGGGAAATCTTAAGTTTGCTTGCACCTGTTTTGGGTAAAATCTTAGTAAATGTGCTGGCAACGTGTTTTGGGTAAAATCTTGTATTTGGCTGCATACTGGTTTTGGTAAAAATTGAGACGTGTAAGAGGTGGGTCCATGAGTTCCTTGAAGGAACCTGCCAAATCACTAAGTGTTAATATAGTTCTTTTTACCTGCGCTGTTACCGGCGGGCCGTTCACCTGGGAACTTGCCCTTCCGTAATAGCAGGCAGAGTCGTTTCCTGAGAGCGCTACGTAGGTTCATAGGCAGATGTGGCACTCCTTCTGTAATTTACTCGGACAACGCGACTTATTTCCAAGCGGCATCTCAGTATATCAAAGATTTGCGTACATTACCATCGGTTAGAGATTTTTTGACCACACACTCCATTACTTGGAGATTTAATCCCGCTCGTAGTAGCCACTATGGTGGGTTCTTTGAAGCGTTTAATCGGTTGACTAAAACCATCTAAAGAGTAATTCTGAAAACTAGTGATGCAAGGATAGTCCTTATGACGATGATTTACACAGTTGCATCAAGCTGAGGTCGATACTATCTGTTCTTCGTGACTGTCAGATCCAAACAGCGGGAGGTGCACCCTTAGTAGGGCAAGACGAAGCTTCAGTTGGCGAGGAGCCCTCACTAGACCCCGGAAGCATACAGTACATCGCTGGTGTATAGACTTAGAGCTGATCTAGCTAAAACGTCGGCTCGTAAACGGGGTAGCGACGATCACGTTAGAGGTCAGAGCGAGCGACTATACCGGACAACGTTAATTAAATAAAAGGTATCGGAGCGAGCGGCTTCGCGTTATTTCCAAATTCCAATGTGCATGGAGTAAGGACTATTTACTTAACCTGAAGGGCCCCCCCCCCGCCCCCCCCACCCCCCCCCCCCCCCCCCCCCCCGCGGACGCCCCCCCCACCTTGGAATGTTTCACTGGCTAGGTCACATGCGCGAGGGCGAGTGAGTAAGTCGGGAGAGAGCTTAGAGCGTATAGCAGAGATGGGGTCCGTCGGTGTGTGACTATTGCTGGTATATGCGGACCCATACTATCGAGTTGTTGGTGCACTAGTTCATAAACTGGCCCAGGGACTTCACATGATTTGTGACGGATACGGACATCGACCTGTAGTTCTCCTTCCGGTTAGGCGAAACCTAGAGGGTCGCGGTAGGTTCTCTAAGAGACGCGTCATCCTAAAATTAAAAATATTAGAATTGGATTGCGTAAAGGGTATTAGAATGCAATGCTATAGCTCGAGAGATAAGATCTTGACGCCCAGGCATTCTATGGCTTTGGCGGTCGATATGCTTATTAGATTCACCATTAATGAAACACCGTCAGAGCGTATTCTATTGAATATAGAAGGAAGAAAGTGGAGGTATGAACAAGGGCGTCGAGCTGTATTAGTGTCTATTCTAATCGTATGACCCTCTTTAAGGAACGCATGTCTAATATTTTTAATTTAGCGATGACGGACGTGCCTCGTTTAGAGGAACCGTTACCTCGACAGTGGGTGTGCGTAACCGGAAGAGGAGCTCACTGACACGAGGGGTCAAAGGGTCTCAGCATTGCCCCCTCACGCGCGCGAACCACCCCAACCGCACCACCCTCTCAACGCCCCCGCGCCACCTATCTCCTCACGCATCTGCAAGCGAGTAGTCTGATATATATGTATGTTTTTTGCTTGTATTTTTTTCTTTATTTTTTTTGGTCCGTGACATAAGACATCGGGGGATTATTTTTTCGTACAGATGTAGGACATTACTGTAAAACCAAAAAAATGGCAGCTTATTGGTACACTGTACTTTTTATACTCTGTGTGCTGGCCATTGAGACGACTAACTGTAAATTTTTGTAGTCTTGGCTGGTTTCTTGTGACGGGATTCAGGTGGGGGAGTATGGATGGGAGCATTTGCGTTAAGAACAATGTACAAACCGTAATATTCTTAAGCTCGAAGACTGGTGGCGCTCAATGACCATTGTAGGAAGGCCTTTCAGTCAGTTGTAGGCGTGTCAATTTTTTTGCATATCTCACTTTAAGGAACTGAATTATGCGCTATAACCCTTTCTTGATTAGTGCGGATTCCCTAGACTTTGGATGGGCGAGACGCGAGTATGATTTACGTCGTATCGGAGAAAAGTTCCTGGATTTTAAGAGGGTGATAACCCCCTTTGATATATTCCCTATGAATAAAGGGAGATGGAACTATATCTTCTTTATCAATACTCACCTCCCTTTGCTTGATTTTCCCGGGGGAGGTGGCCTGAAGGGGCGGTACCCCAGAGAGGCCGGAGCGCGCCCGGGGTCTTCGAAGGGGTGTATTTATTGTTGGTTGAAGCCTAAACAGATTGGTTTATTCTTTGACATGCGGTCTACTGGATTCAAACAATTCAAGGGTCTGGATTTAGCAATCGTATGGAAAGCGGAGTATTCAAGTATCTATATGTTATTCATCATTGAGAATTATAGAGACGGTCCTACAGAATCGCGACTGAGAGCTTTATATGGGTTTGAGGTTACAGGGGTTTGTATCTAAGTAAACGATGTTTTTTTGGTTCATCCATATCTCCCGAAGAATGGGAGGCCGTTCATATTTTTCTCTTTTATTGCAATACTATAAACATAGTCTTCAATAAACCTTTTTTTTTCCTTCTCTTCGGTGGGAGCTTAATGTCGACGATTTTTCAAATATCGACCATTGTTTTATTATTATTATTATTATTATTATTATTTTTCTTATTTTTTTCTGCACTATAGTTTCGAGCCTCCTTGTTTCAGAATGAGGTAGTTATAAAGTTAAAGAATTTCCCTTTCACAATAAAGGAGGTACTTTTGTAATCAGGATTTGTTTAAAATGCCCATTCTCTCACGTCCGAGATTGAGGTCATCGCACCTTATTCCAAGATTGCAACATCTTTAGCTACCAATGCCCAATGGCACACCCTTTATTCTCCCCTGTTTGCAGTCGCATGTTGGTCTCTATGTTGATCGCATTCGCTTCTCCTGTTCTCCTGCGGTGTACTCTTTTTTGGTGCATGTGTTGTTTTTTGGTTCTGTCTCTTCTTTACTTGAAGCAGAGCCCAATAACAATTTTTAACTTTAATACTATACGTTAAGTGCATTCATGTGTAATTTCTAAGTGCATGTTGTAAATAATTAGTGGTGTGTGTCGTGCGGGTCTTTTATAAATCATAGTCTTGGTTATAATTTACGTCACCCTACCTACAGTAAGTCAGTGTGTGTGTATGTCAATCGTGGAGTCGTACGTGAAGAAGGGACTGCAGGTGAGTACTCTTCATCTTTGGTTTTACCAGCACGAGCTTAGAGAATTGTTAATTTGTGAAGAAACTATAACATTCTTCCTACTGTCAATATTTAAGTAGCTTTTAAGTATGAATATTGTTCTCTTCAGTGTTCATCTAATAGAGATACATTTCTAGACATCCGCTTCCTGTAATCTTTATAGGGCCCCCTTTGCCTGCCCTCTTCCCTATTCCACCCTCTCTCCCTTCTGAACAGGAGATCTCTCTGGCGACATCTTCCTCTCAGTCACACCCTCATCCTTCCCACAGACACGGCGTCTTCCGCTTTGCTCACGTCTGGAAACCTTGGTACACTCACATCACCATGTCCGCTAACCCTCACTGCTTCCGTCGCTATCTGCTTTCTTGTATATTTGTTTTATGTTCTTTAAGGAATTTTTGCCACTAAGGAAAGGGGGAGGGCAAAGGAGGCCTTCTTTCTGTCAATCACGGTACAGAATTAGTATCGCAATTATATTATATCGATGTTATTTTTTGTACCAGCGGGCATTTATGATCTATTTATTTGGTGTTTTGTTTTGTGTGTGCTAATCCTGTAATAGAAGGCCGTAGCCTACATTGGAATTGTATGATACCAAACGAAGCGATTTAGCTCCTTATACGTTGTATTAAGAATTGAGAAGGGTGAATAAAATTAGAATGACGAGTAGGGAGGGTGGGTGATGGGGGGAGCCCCCCCCCCCCCCCCTCCCCCCCCCCCCCCCACCCCCCCCCGCCCCCCCGCCCCCCCCCCCCTCTCCCCCCCCCCCCCCCCCCCAACTGGGTTTTGGGGTAATATCTTAGTATTTTGCTTGGCCAACGTTTTGGTAAATCTTAGTAATTTGCGCCAAACGTTTGGGGTAAATGCAGTAATTTTGCTGCCAAACTGTTGGGATAAATCTTAGTATTGTGCTGCCAACTGTTTGTGGTAATCTTAGTATGCTTGCTTTGCCAACGTTTGGTAAGTCTTAGTATTGCTGTCAACTGTTTTGGTAAATCTAGTATTGCGCATACTGTTTGGGTAAATCTTAGATTTGCAGCCAAACAGTTTGGGTAATATTAGTAAATTTTCTGCAAACTGTTTTGGGTAAATCGTAGTATTTTCTGATAACTGTTTTGGGTAAATCTAGTATTTGCCTGCCAACAGTTTGGGTAAATCTTAGTAGTTGCTGCCAACTGTTTGGTAAATGCTTAGTATTTGCCTGCCAATACTGTTTTGGGTTTAAATCCCCCTAGTAATTTGCTGCCAAACTGTTTTTTGGGTAAAAATTTTAGTATTGGCTGCAGCCAACTGTTTTGGGTAAATCTTAGTATTTGCTGTCAACTGTTTTGGGTAAATATCTTAGTATTTGCTGCCAACTGTTTTTGGGTAAATCTTAGTATTGGCTGCAAACTGTTTTGGGTAAATCTTAGTATTGCTGCCAACCTGTTAGTGGGTAAATCTTAATATGTTTTGCCTCGCCAACTGTTTTGGGATAAATCTTAGTAATTTGCTGTCCACTGTTTGGGTAAAATAATCTAGTATTGCTGCCAACGTAGTTTGGGTAAAACTTAGTATTTTTGCTGCCGAACTGTTTGGTAAATCTTAATGATTTGCCGGCAAACTGTTTTTGGTAATCTTAGTATTTGCTGACCAACTGTTTTGGTAAATCTTAGTATTTGCTTACAACTGTTTCTGTTTTTGGTAAATCTAAGTATTTGCTGGCCAAAGATGTTTTGGGTAAAAATCTTAGTATTTCCCTTGCCCACATTTGGGGCGTAAAGTCTTAAAATATTTGGCTGCCAATGTTGGGTAAATCTTAGTATGTTGCTGCCACAGTTTTGGGTAAATCTTAGATTTGCTTGCCAAATGTTTGGGTAAATCTAGATTGCTGCACATGTTTTGGGTAAATTTCTAGTATTCGCCGCCAAGATTTGTGGTAAACTCTTAGTATTTGCCGCTAAACTGTTTTTGGGTAAATCTTAGTATTGCTGCCAACTGTTTTGGGAAAATCTTAGTATGTGCTGCCAACTGTTTTGGTAAATCTTAGTATTATGCGGCCAACGTGTTTTGGTAAATCTTAGTAAATGTGCTGCACTGTTTTGGGTAATATCTAAAATTTTGCGAATTACCAACTGTTTGGGTAAATCTTAGTATTTTGCTGCTAACTGTTTTGGGTAAATCTTAGATTTGCTGGCCAACTGTTTGGTAAATCCTTAGTGATGTTTGGCCAAACTTTTGTAGTAAAATCTAGTATTTTCTGGCCAACTGTTTTGTGAAAAATATCCATTAGTATTTTGCTGCCAACTGTTTTTGGTAAATCTTAGTAATTTGCATTGCCAACTGTTTTGTGGAGTAAATCTTAGTAATTTTGTGTCAAACTGTGTTTGTAATTCTAGTATATGCCTCGGCCACTGTTTTGGGTAATCTTAGTATTTGCTGCCAACATTCCAAAAATAATTAATATTTTAGTGATTTTAAATCATTTGGGTAAATCTTAGTATTGCTGCCAAACTGTTTGGGGTAAATCTAAGTGATTTGCTGCCAACTGTTTTGGGTATATCTTAGTATTTGCTGCCAAATGTTTTAAATCTCAGTATTTGCTGCCAACTGTGTGGGTAAATCTTAAGTAATTGCTGCACAACGTTTTGGTTATGATCTTAGTGATTGCTGCCAACTGTTTGGGTAAACTTAGTATTGCGCCAAAAACTGTTGGGTAAAATCTTTAGTATGCTGCCGAACGGTTTGGTAAATCCTTATAGTATTTCTGCAACTGTTTTTGGTAAATACTTTAGTATTTGCTTGCTGCCAACCTGTTTGGGTATAAGCTAGTTTGCGTGCCAACTTTTTGGAGATAAGTCGTTAAGTAAATTCTTGTATTGCTGCACAACTGTTTGGGTAAATCTTAGTATTTGCTGGGGGTTACCTGTTTGGGTCATCTTAGTATTGCTTGCCAACTGTTTTGGGAGTAAAGTCTTCTTAGTATTGTGCTGTAAACGATTTTGGGTAAATCTTAGCTATTTGCTGCCACGGTTTTGGGTAAATTCTTAAGTATTTTGCGTGCCAACTGTTTTTGGGAAATATATCTTTATCTATAATTGACGCTTTTGAATCTTAGTATTTGCTGCCAACTCTTTTGGGTAAATCGTAGTATTTGCTGCCACTGTTTGGGGTAAAAATTCTTATAGTAATCGTGCGCCGACTGTTTTGGGTAAAATCATGAGTATTCTGCCACTGTTTTGGGTTAAATCTTAGTATTTGCTGCCCACTGTTTTGAGTAAATCTTAGTATTTAATGCCAACTGTTTTGGGTATTATTCTCTTCTTAGTAAGTTTGCTGCCACTGTATTGGGTAAATCTTAGGTATTTTGCTGCCTAACTGTTTTGGGTAAAGATCTAGTAATTTTGCTGCCGAAACTGTGTTTTGGGGAGTAATATCTTAAGTAATTTTTTGCCTGGTCCAAGCCTGTTTTTGGGGTAAATTCTTTGTATTTCTCTAAACTGTGTTTTATTTGTAAATTCTTAGTATTTGCTGCCCAACTGGTTTGGGTAAATCTTAGTATTCGCTGCCAACTGTTGGGTAAATCTTAGTATTTGCAGCCAACTGTTTTGGGTAAATTCTTCGTATTTGCTGCCAACTGTTTTCGGTAAATCTTAGTATTTCTGTCAACACTTATTTTTGGGTAGATCATAGTATTGCTGCCTAACTGGTTATTTGGGTTAAATTCTTAGCTATTGCTTGCTAGCACTGTTTGGTAAATCTTGGTATTTGCTGCTATGTTTTGGGGTTTTAATCGTAGTATTTGCCTTGCCAAATGTTTGGGTATCTAGTATTGCTTAATTTGCACTGTTTGGGTAATCTTAGTATTTCGCAACGTTGGGTAAGTCTTAGTATTTGCTGCCAACGATGGGGGAAAATCAGTATTTGCTGCCAAACTGTTTGGGGGAAATCTAGTAAATTTTTGCTGCCAAATGTTTTGGTAAATCTAGTATTATGCTGCCAATTTTTGACTTAGTATTGCGCTTAGTATCCAACTGTTTTTTGGTAAATCTAGTAATTTCTGAAAACGGTTTTGGGAAATCTTAGTATTTGCTTGCAATTTTTGGTAGTAATATTGCTGGAGCAACATGTTTTTAGGTAAATCTTAAGTATTTGGCCACCTGTTTTGGGTAAAATCTTAGTAATTTTGTCTGGCCCACGTGTTTGGAGTAATTAGTGATTTGGGTATTTGCTGCCACGTTTTAGGGTAAATCTTAGTATTTGCAGCCAACTGTTTTGGGTAAATCTTAGTATTGCTGCCAACTGTTTTGGGTTAAACCTTTATTGCTCGGCCAACTGTTTTGGGTAAGATCTAGTAAATGCTGCCAACTGTTTGAGGGTAATCTTAGTATTCTGCTCCAACTTGTTTTGGAGAAATCTTAGTATTGCTGCCAATCTGTTTTTGGGTAAATCCTTTTAGTAATTATGCGCCAACTGTTTGGGTATAATCTAGATTTGCTGTCAACTGTTTTGGGTAAATATTCTTAGTATTCTAGCGCGAACTGTTTTTGTATATATGCCTTAATGCTCTGCCAACGTTGTTGGTAAAATCTTAGTATCTGCCTGCCTAACTAATTTGGGCTAAATCTTTGAGTATTGCTTGCCAACGTTGGTTTGGGGGTAAATTCTAGTATTGTGCTGCCAAACTCTTTGGTAAATCGTAGTATTTGTCTTGCCAACTGTTTTGGGTAAATCGGTATTGCTGGCGACTGTTTTTGGGTAAATCGAGTATTGTTGGCTGCCAGATTGCTTTCGCAAAAACATAGTCTTCTGGTGATTTTCTTTTTCTTCTTTCTGATTCTAAGTCATTTGCCCTTCGACATTTTGGTAAATCTTGGTAAATTAGACGCATCAAAAGTCTTCGATAAAATCTGTCACAAAACTTGATTTCTAAACTTTCCTCTTTAGGTGAATATCTTTCTCTCTGTGACATGCTCTGTGATTTCTTTTCCGGTCGTTCTATAGCAGCTGTTGCAGACGACCTCTGTTCATCATTTAAATCTACAAAGAGTGGTGTTCCTCAGAGTTCTGTCATATCTCCATATCTCTTTCTAATTTTCATTAAATAACTTCTCTCAATTATTTCTTCACCTATCCACTCCTATGTTGACGACTCCTACCATCATTACACCTTTCATTTTGAAAGAGGTCCCTCGCAACAGCAAATTCCTTGCGGTATAAGGTTAGACTTATAACAATTAACACCTGATCGTTCTCGAATTTCTAAACGGGGCATTGAGAACATGATTGTTTTTAATGCCTCAAAAACTCGGTTCCATCATCTTTCTACTACACAAAATCTTCCACAACAACTTTTTCGTAAACACCCAACTCAAACCTTTGTTTGTCCTTAATAATCTTGGTGTTTATTTTTCTCTTGACCTTTAGAAGGATCCCATTATTTCTCTTTCTAAACAAGTTTCTAAGAGGTATGGTGTTCTGAGGTGACATCAGAATTTCTTCACGCCACTACAGTTGCTTTTTCTTTATATGTGGGTTGTTGTTCTACTCTCACATTTCTCCTTGAAAAGGTAGAGTGTAGGTGTTTTTGTCTTACCAATTAACTGCTCTCTCTAGGCGCTTTCTACCCGTCTAATTGTTGCATCACACTCTTTAGCGTTATTACAATGGACACTGCTCTTTTGATTTCTCTTCTTTGAAAAGGGTCTCGTTTGACAAGCTCTTTTTCAAAGTCTCCTCCATTGTTCATCGAACTCTCTGATCTTAGACAACCTCAATGCTTAATTTTATGGGTCCTCCACTGATAAAATCTGTAATACACTTCCTTTATCCATTTTCTCTACTACGTTTCACTAGCAAACTTTCAAACTTTCAAACGCCGTGTATCGGGATATATATATATATATATATATATATATATATATATATATATATATATTGTATATATATATATATATAATATATATATAATATATATTTTCTTTTTATATATAATATATATATATATATATATATAATATAATCTATATTATATATATATAATATATATATATATAACTTTGTATTAGATTTATAAATACGTTATATATATATATATATATATATATATATTAGGGATGTGCCGATTAATCGGCATCGGCAAGAATTGGCATTTTTTTAGAATGGGCATCGGAACCAGCACCTGCGAAAACTTGCCGATTCTTTTTCAAAAGCATGCTTTATTTATAATTAATCAATAACACTATTTTTTTTGTATGTTTTAAGTTTAACCTGATACATTATTTTTTCAGTAAAATTTGCATTTCATAATTTCAATTAAGTTTATCTATTAAGCAATAAAGTTCATAAGCAACTTAATATATATCACACTAGTGAGAGGGTTTCCACTCTCCCCTAATCGAAATTAAACAATTCTAAGAATTAAAATAAGATCTCATAAAGGTCAAACCAAGAGTGTAGTTTGGAAATTTGGCGCGGTGAATGAAGATAACGCAACAAAAGTGACATGTAAACTGTGCAACAAAATGTTATTACGTGGTAATAAGAATGACAAGTCTTTCACAATCACAAATATGTACAAACATTTGAAGTCCCAACACCAGACGGAGTTACAACAAGTGGAAGAGCTACAGGATGAGGAAAAAGCTTAAAAAGCACAAAAACGTACCATGAAGGACTTTGTAACTTCAAATATCAAGAAATCCAAAGTTGAATGCCGTTTATCTACATCCAGTAGCTTACATTCTCCAATAACATTAGAGGAAACTCTTGAACTCACAAAAAAGTGGAACATAAACAGTGAGGAAGCAAAAAAAATTCATGTTGATATTGGTAAAATGATAGCCCTTGATGTAGAGCCGTTTTCCATTGTTGAAGATGTTGGTTTCAGAAGAATGATGAAGCTCCTAAGGAACAATTATGAACTACTTTCCAGAAAATATTTCACTGCTACGATAATTTCCAATTTGCTTGTCCAAGTAATGAATAAATTACAAAGCAGGATTGATGAAGCAACCAATAAGAGTTTCACTTCTGACCTTTGGACTAACAATGCTGATACATCATTCATCAGGTTAAAATTAAAAAAAATAATTAGTAATTTAATAATCAATTAATTACCTACTAATAATTAAATTATTGAATGATGAATGTCATTTTTAAATTAACTACGTAGTCAATACTGTTAAGCTTTAATTGACCAAATCCAAATCTTCTGCATTGAAAAAGTATGAGACAATGTTAGCTTTAAAATAAAAATGTTATTTTCAAATATTAGCTATTTTTGATTTTTTCATTTTTTAGTTCAAAAATAACTAATACTTCACATACTAACTGAATAATTAATTTCAGACAATTTAAATATTTGATGTTTCTCTTTTTCAGCTTGACAGGAAACTGCATTGTTGAAAACTTCAATGCGACAATGGTTGTACTAAGAGTCAAGCCTTTTCCTGATTCACATACAGCTTCCAACATATGTGAAATTGTTCAAGATGTAGTGGATGATTATAAAATCCCTCCCTATAAAGTGCACATGATTGTGCATGCCAATGCAGCAAACATGGTAAGGGGATACCAAATACTAACTTCAAGAGTCTTAGCTGCTTTCTCCATACCTGTCAGTTGGTTGTTACAGAAATCATATTTGAGCTGCGGATAATGAAAGACACCATTGCAAACTGTCGTCAAATTACTGGAAATTTCAATCATTCACCCTCAGCATATGCAAAGCTGAAGGCGCTTCAAACCCAGCATAACTTGCCAAAACACAAGTTAATTCAAGATCTGAGCACACTTTGGAATAGCATCTAACTCATGCTTGAAAGAATATTTGAGCAGTAAACAGCCATCGGCAATTACTGTGCAGATGTTCCAAATTTGCCTGTAGTTGATGCAAAGAAATGGGCTCAAATTGGCAAATGCTCAAAGTTGTTGAAAATTTTCCATGAAACAACTCTAAGGTATGGTAAATTAAAATCATAACTTTGAATATATATATTATATATATATATTATATAATATATATATAGTATATAATTATATATATATAAGATATATAATATATATATATATATAGATTAATATATGTATATATTTATATAATTTATATATCAGTATATATAAATATAATTAATTAATTTTATATATATATATATATATAAATATATATATATATATTAATATAAATAATATATAAATAATATAATATATATAATATACTATATAAATAAAAATTATATAATAATAATATATATTTAATATAAATTAATATATATATATTATATATATATATATAAATATAAATATATAATAATAATAATATAATAAAATATATATAACTAATATAGCATTATATATATATTATATAATATATATATATATATATATAAATAGATTTTATAAATATAATATATATACTATATTAGTGATGAACATGACATTCCGCATAACCGCATGCGCATCCGAATTTTGCGGAAACATCCACACCTAAGTATGACATCCGCATCCTCACTTACGCACATACCGCATCCGAGAATCCGCAAACACGCCATCCGATAATCCAAGCAACGATCATCTTGAAAATAAGTGATAGTCTTTCCTACATTTTGATTAAATGATAATAAAATAAATAATATATTTTGGCATCTTTATCATGGAGTTTATGGGAATAATTATAATAAAGGTGAATTATCTGTATTTTATATATATAATTAATAAAATATAATATTTATATATATATAAATAATATAAAATGATATAAAAATATATATATAATAAAATATAATACTATAAAAATAAAATTTAAAATAAATAAATATAAATTATATAACTATATAAATAAATATATAATAATTAATATATAATATATAATAACTATAAATAAAAATAATAAATATATATATAATAATATATAATCTATATATATATATAAATATAATGAATTAATATGATAAATTATATATATATATATATAAAATAAAATCATATATATATATATATAATATGTAAAATAAAATCTTTTAAAATAAAGACATTATATAATATATATATTATATATAATATATATAAATAAATATAATAAAATTCATATATATATAATACACACACTATAATATAATATACATATATAATAATATACATATATATATATATAATATATAACATATAATAACTATCATATATATTATATAATAATAATATATAATATATAATAAATATATAATAAATATATATATAATATATAATATATATTAATATAGTATATAAAATATATCATAATAATATATAATAAATATATAAATAATTAAATAAATATATAAATATATATTATATAATAATATTATATATATATAATCATATAATAATTTTTCATATATAATATTATAAATATTATTATATAAATACAATCCAGGCTTTATAGTAGAATGGCGATTTTAAGTATTGAGGAATAAAGTAGCACAGGCCATATTGACATGGGAACATTTATGACGTCTATCTAATACTATTCAGAATCGTTTCGGATATAACAAGGAAAACCAAGGTTCTGACTGATCATCAGGTAAATAATATATAGAACAATAATTACAAAAACTAAAAACTCTTTTAAAAGCGACCTTTTAACTTCATTAAAACAAAAGAAAAGTAACTAATATATTTAAACATTAAATTTAAATCGGTTTTATTATAAAGAATACAAATGAGCGAGCTTATGAATGACAATAATCAGGGTAACACTTATGGCTTAAATTTCTGTATCATATACATAGAAAATCCATATAACAATTCAAAATGTCCCGATACTAACTATATTAGATTGCAATAAATTATCAAAGGACAGATTGAACTGGGAGACACTGAATAATACTTACAATGTAACGATTTAGAAAGTTGTTATCGGGCAAACTACTATGGTAACTCATTTGAAGAGTTAAAAGAGCAGCAACTTATATGGTCCGCTGCCACTGTTTAAAGAAGGTTTCGTGTTGGCAATGTGTAAGGTTTCTAAAATATATAGGTTGGTTGTTGATTTTGCTTGGGACAGTATTGAAAGATTGGAAAAATAAATGGAATTGGTAATTATACATGCGAGTGTTTCTTATTGCAGAAAAGGTTGGAGATTAAATAGTAGTTTTGTGCATGAAGACACCCCCTGTGCTCATCAACTCTCACACTGAGTTGGCGAGTAGAACTGCCAACATAGGCGGCATTACAGCCGTCACATGTGAATTTATAGATAAGAGAGGAGCGGAGCACAGTGGGAATACCCTCTTTGTGATGACAAAAGGAAGCTATTTTAAAGGACGAGTTAAAGGTCAGAATAATATTTAACTGTGGGAAAAAATTCATTAGGCAGTGATTAAGGTCCCTACGTAGTTTTATATGGATGTGTTCATAGTATGGTAAAGGTAAATAGAGTTTAAGCTTTGGGGCAGTGAGAGTCAAAAGTTTTTGATCAAATTTGGAGGATAACAATTCTTTTATGTATTTATGAATAAGAGAAGGTGGGAAAAAATTGTGTTTGAAAAAGTCTAGTAGAAAGTTGAAATCTAAGTGTATTATGCTGTAATTGGATGTTAGATGAAAAGATCTGAAGATCAAAGTCCTGATACTATTACATTTAAAAACTAAAAGAATATGACTGAAAAAATTAATACCTAGGCCGGTGAATGTCTTTTTCTAATAAATTTAAGTTGAAAAAATTAGCAGTTTTTTTTTTAATATAAAGATATTTAAAGGAAAGGGAGTTATTAAGTTTCATCTTCTTTGCGTGAACGTTATTTAGGTAATGGGAATTCATGTAATCAAAAAAGGGGGTGATTTTGTTTATGTTGGTAAAAAGCAAGAAAGGTGTCGTCCATATATCTCTTATAGTGTGAGGTTTGAAGGAGGGGGGCAGTTATTTAGCCAGATCTGTTCATAATGGATTAGGTAGGTGTTAGAAATAGCACTAAGGGGTGAACCCATAGCAAAGGAATTAGTTTGTAAGTTTAGTTTGTCATTAAAGAAGAAGTAAGAGACTTTTGAAATTTTGGTGTAGAGTTTTTGAATTTCTTTTTTATCGATTCAGAAACCATGAAAATTAGTGGAAGATTGAAAAATGCGTTCTAAAAGGATGTATATTTCCTTATACCTATAAGTACATTGTGTAGAGGGATTCTATGTCCGAAAACTGGTCATAAAAAAATATGTATGTCTAAAATGTTAAAAAAACATTATAAAAAAACTTTATAGTTTAAAAAATGGCTATTTTTAATAAAATAAAGCCTACATAATTATTTTTATGACAGTTTCGAAACATAGAATTCCCCCCTACACATGTACATATAGATAAGGAAATAGACATGCCTTTTTAGAAAGTAATTTTTCAAATCTAGTCACTAATTTTCAGGTTTCAATATAAAGAAGATTCAAAACTCTCCTAATGTGGCTTACGCACAGTACTTAATTTCCTTCTTTAATGTACACATACTTACAAACTAATTCCCTTTGCTATTAATTTACGCCTTAGTGCTATCTTGGCTAAAACCTACCTAATTCATTATGAACAGATCTGGCTAAATAAACTGCCCCCATCTTCATCTTTCAGCACTCAGAGATATATGGACGAAACTTTCTTGCTTGTTTACCAACATAAAACAAAAATTCACCCCTTTTTGATTAACTGAATTCCCAATTAACTAATATAACGTTCACCAGAGAAGATGAAACTAATAATCCCTTCCTATTTTTATAAATCTTTAAAAAGTCCCCTACAGATTTTTCAACTTCCATTTATAGAAAAAAGACATTTACCGACCCTAGGTATTATTAATTTTTTAGTCATATAAATCCATTTACTTTAAATAGTAAAAAGATATCAGACTTTGATCTCAGTTCTTTTATTTAAACATCCAAATAATACAGCTAATGCACTTAAGATTTCAACTTTTCTAAATAGACTTTTTCAAACTCAAATTTACCCACTTCTCCGTATATTCATAAATAGATAAAGAATTGTTATCTACCCAAATTTGATCAAAACTTTTTGATCTCCTGCCCAAAGTTAAACTCTATCTAAATACTTTAACATACTATGAACACATACATATAAAACTACGTAAAGACCTTAATTACACTGCCTAATCGAAAATTTAATTTCCCACAGTTAAATATTATTCTGACATTTTAACTTGTCCTGTAAAATATCTTCCTTCACCAACACAAAAAGGGTATTCCCACTGTGCTCCAGCTTAACCCTTGTATCTATAGAAATTCACATGATGACGGCTTGTAATAGCCGCCTATGTTTGGCGTTCTACTCGCAAACTCAGTGTGCAGAGTTGATAAGGCACAGGGGGTATCTCCACGCACAAAACTAACCAGTCAATTCTCCAACTTTTATGCAATAAGAAACCACTCGCATGTTAGTTTGTCCTTTTTCTTTTATCTTTTCCAATTCCTTAATCTAATTGCACACTTTCCCGAACAGACCATTTGTCATGTTCTGTTGGCCTTTCATATTTAACACGAAACCTTTTTTAAACAGTGACAGCGGACCATCAAGTTGCTGCTCTTTTAACCCGTCAGATGAGTTACCATAGTGTTTGTCCGATACCAACTTTCTAAATCGTTACATTGTAAGTATTATTCAGTGTCTCCCAGATCATCCCTGTACCTTTTGATAATTTTTGCAAATTTCTCCAGCTTTTGTTTTCAATTTTTTGAATTGTTACAATATATATTTTCCAGTATGAGAATCATCAGAAATTTAAACCCTTTTCATTAGCTTTTATACAATATTGAAGATAACATAAATTGAATATCG
Organism: Trachelipus rathkii; assembly: GCA_015478945.1. Lineage (NCBI taxonomy): Eukaryota > Metazoa > Arthropoda > Malacostraca > Isopoda > Trachelipodidae > Trachelipus > Trachelipus rathkii. Next base: position 19,291 of record JABUQX010082941.1, on the reverse strand, counting down.
AACGAAATTGTATTAAAAATCTCAAGTTGGAAATTTTAATTGCAATGGCATAAATTGATTTATCTGTCGAATCTGGCAAGTTTCATTCATTTGTAACCTCATTATTAGTATGATTACAATCAAGTGTGCTCTGAAGTCTTTGGAGGAAAAAGTTGTGCTACGTCCGCTCTTTGTCTTGCTGCAGTGAGATACACGTAAGAATTTTTATTTTGATATTAGCATTTTGGTGAGAAATAGGCTGTTTTTTGGGGTGGGAATGTGAAATGATCATAAAGTATAAAACGTTTGGACATGAGATTTTTGACAAAAATTCATGTATAAAAAAGCAACATTGGGACACAGCAAACAGTAATTATCATTTTATGATACTATTATATATATATTATATATATATATTTATAGGATATATATTATATATATAATATATATTATATATATATATATATATATATATTATATATATTATATTATATATATTATATATATATATAATGTTCCCTTTGGGGTGTAAACCCAAAATCTGTTAAAAAGGGACGAAGGTGAAGGGTCCCTTTAGGGAGGTATAAGAATGAACCTTGGAAATGGAACGCAGAAGGCAAGAAATTGGTGAAGTGAATAGAAGAGAACGAAAGAAATAGAGTACTGAGGTTAAATATAAAGAGGTCCCCTTATTAGGGGGGTGCTGACCCCAAACCTTGTAAAATGAGCTTTAGAAGGCTTGAAAAAAAATATGCCGATTTTTGACGATGCGATGACGATGACGATTAATCGTCCCATCACTAGTTTAAATATTTTTTCAGATGTCTGGGAAAAGATCTTTATCAATTGAAGAATGCATTATTCTTATGGAAGGTGATGTTTCCGATATTGAATTGGAGGAATCAGATGATGAAACTGAAACAGATGAAGTCCTTTGCACTCTTCAAAATGAAAATGACATACCGCCTCATGTTGGATTAGAATTTGAAAATGGTGAAGAGGAAGATGAAGATGAAATTCCTTTAGCCCAGCTCCCTGAATTGAGTCTGTGTTATCAAAATGTAGGTGGAAGAGAAAAGGAACCAAAGTGGCGCTTCAAAGATATTGAGCATATAGAGACTGAATGTCTAAGTACTTTTTCAGATCCACCTGATACAATGACCCCATTTTCCTATTTCAAAAAATTATTTGATGATTCAATCATCGAACACCTGGTTTTCCAAACAAATCTCTATTCAGTTCAAATGAAAGGGACTTCAGTAAATACGAGTAAGTCAGAAATGGAACAGTTTCTTGGTATGCTTGTATTGAGTGGGATTGTGCCTATGCCTTCTTATCGAATGTACTGGAATAGAGCAACAAGGTTTGAGCCTATTGCAGGCATTATGTCGCGAAACCGCTTTGAATTACTAAAGCGATTCTTGCACATAAGCAATAATGGTAATATGAAGACTAGGGGTGTTCCTGATTATGATAAGCTGTTCAAGATTCCTCCTTACATCAGTCAATAAAATGCAACTTTTTGAAAATAGATCCTGAAGAGCATAATTTTGTTGTGAGATCATGATTCCTTTCAAAGGACATAGTTCTTTGAAACAGTATATCAAAAACAAACCACACAAATGGGGAATCAAGGAACTAGATGTGGAACTAGATGTGGAACTAGTGGGATAGTATATGACTTTGAAATAAATGTAGGTAAAGGTACAGTTAGTCATGCAAATACAGTAGAGGGTCCTCCGATTATAGGACTGAAATAATAAGAAACAACTGCTGTACAATGGTATGACAATAAAGCTCTACATTTTGTATCGTCTTTGATAGGCAACAATCCAATGGGTATTGTAAAGTGATGGTCACTTCCGGATAAAAAATATATTGATGTTCCTATTTCTGCAGTTGTAAAAGAATATAATACCCATATAATTGGTGTTGACTTGAATGATATGTTTGTATCATTGAATAGGACTAAAATACGTGTAAAGCAATATTACCTAAAAAAAAATTTCATCTATTGGATATAACAATTGTCAATGCTTGGTTATTGTATAGACGGCATTGATTGCAGAAAAAAGAAAAACTATGGAAAAAATTAGTTGAATTCCGTTCTGAAATTGGGGAAGCGCTTACAAAATGTGGAAATGATACAGCTAGAAAAAGAGGAAGACCATCAAAAGAAATTCTGGACATGCTGAACCCCAAACTCTTGCGAGTAGATGATGTGAGATATGATGGTTTACATCATTGGCCTGAACCTGGTAATGAAAAAGAAAAGTGTAAGTATTATATATAAAGATTCTCACAAATAAAATGTAGTAAATGCAAATTAGCATTATGCCTAAAAGCAACAAGCAATTGCTTTCTTGCTTTTCATTATATATATATATATATATATATATTATATATATATATAATATATATATATATATATATTATTAATATATATATATATAATATATATATATATATATATATATTATATATAATATATATATATATATATATATATTATATATTATAATATATATATATATACATATTATATAACCCAAAAGAATATTTCTTAAGCTGTTAATTTATCTTACCAAAGGATTTCATTTTTATTTCCATCGGATGTTTCAGAATGTATAATTCTTTTTATACAATTTTGAATTTTCATCAATATTAACTGTAAAAACGCAATGTTGATGACAGGAATAATTAGCTTAAAAATTTTAAAAAATTAAGTAATATAATCATGAACAAATACAATAAGAAGAAATCTCTGGTGCCCCATGAATCACGGAATCTCTCCAGATTTCATTGTTTAGTAATGCAGGAAGGGTTAAGCGCACAAAGTATTTTATCCTTACCTACCACTGTCTATTGCGACTTCAATACTATAAGCTCCCGTGTTCACCTTAATGGTTGCCTAAGCTCTCGAGTGCTCTCTCTCATATATAAAATGTTAACAGCTCTGGTAATATACAAAAATCACGTCCAATTCCAATCTATTAGGTTGCAATAATTAACAATCTACCGCATTGTAGCAGGCTGTCTGGTCCTGTATGATCTCTCTATTTAGTTTCGCTAAAACTCTTTGCTGAAGCAATTTGTATACGTATGCACCAATGAACTCTGGCGTACCCTAACCTATAGTCTCTCTCTTTCTCAGACTCTTAGAAAATTACGCGAACCATGCTAGACATCTATTAATAGAAATACCAACTGCTCCCATTCCAATCACGAGGCTGTAGGCTCCTCTCTCGACAGCTGTGTTTATCCCCTCCACAAAATGTAATCTACCAGAAGTATAGACATGTAACTCGCTCGCGTGCTGACGTAGAATGAGTAATCACGTAAGCTAATTAGTCCATCGGTATCGAACAAACTATTTGTATACTATTTTGAGAGCGTATATCGGATCTCTAGCACGGTGCGTACCTCTCTGTCTATCGGTCAACAGTGGCCTACTATACATACTGTAAATAATTGATATTTCTCTATAAGCGTATATAATACTCATGATATTCGACTGCTACTCGATCATATACACTTGTGTGCCCCCATCAAACGCCTCCCCATTCAGAATCACACTCCGTTCGCTACCAATACGATCGCCGGTGGAGAAAGCTGTCTTCTTCGAATGGCTTGACACTCTGTCTAAGATGATTCCATAAAACTAACATGCAAACTTTCGCTAAACTCTTTTCGCAATATCTTAGCCTCACTAGTTATGCCTTATCTCCCCATGTACTCTACATCGACGCTGCGATGTATCCAAGAAATAGAGTGAATCAGATCCCGTGGCCACGTGTTAACACACTACTACCTATTTAGCGGCGCTCTCTCTCATATTCTTACGTATATAATGCTTATCATGATCAACTTATAAAGTGGACCCTAGCTCCTCTCTCAATCGTACGATACTAGTTCGATTTGATACACCTCTCTCTTAGCTCTCTCTTCTCTTATTATTAATATGCTCTGAGATATACTCTTAGTGTGTGCTACTTGATCGGGAATCCGACTATGCGGGGCCTTGCGAGTAGCTATCTACCGCGTAATGGCCCTCTCTATATTGGATACTGACTCTCGCTCGTAGACCTCCTGCATATTATCGTCGCTGTCTCTCATCTGCCGATTAGGTGGGAAGACTATAATCGCTTGATGGTATGAGCAGGTCATGCCTTTTTCGGATAAGGTTTTCTCTCCTCATAATCCCATAGGTTAAGTTCATGCTTGCTCTCTGGTCATTCAAGGCTTTAGAAACAGTTGCGGTACTCCGGGGATGCTGCGTGTTGCTCCTACTTACTCCTCTCTCTCTTCCGGACAGACTTGCTTTTTCATTCATAGCATAACTCAGTGTGCAGATAGTAACCCACCTCTCTTCGGGATATAGCGTGCTATATTTAAATGATTAATGAATCTCCCTTAGTATTCGGTTAACCATCATTGATTTCCTATTGATAGATATTTATGGCCTCCTTGACCCTACAAGACTCCCTACCTAATACACCACTCTCCTCTCGACTTCTCTTGTACTATATCTCGTATTATATAGCTCCTCCTGGCTCTGGTTGGTCTAGTTTGCTAATTCTCCAACTTGAAAAAAAAGGAAATGCATGCTATCGCGGCCGTTCCTTTTTCTCTATCCTTCTTCGAACTTCAACCCATATGCTGTATCTCCCGGGACTCCTCCTTAACTCCATTTAATTTCCTTATCAGGTGTCTCTCCTGATTCGGCATTTGCCTCGTTCGTTGAATTACAAATCTGGCTTGCAATTCAGGGTGCAAATTGAGGACTCCCTGGACAAATGCTTTATCGGGATTGACGTTAGGAGAGTGGTTGGTGGGGAGACAATTGTTGCGTCATTTAACTTCTCCCTCATCCCGCAGTATCTTGTCATTCAGTTTTGACCATTTTCGTTGACTGTAATCAGCCCCCCTCACGCATTCCGAATCAGTATCCTGCTAAAGTTCGTCTGATGGTGTGCCCTCATTACGTGATAACTTTGAGCTCCAAGAAGCGTGTGGAAGCCCCGAACCGCCTCATTCATTTAAACGAAGTGGTTTCCAACCCTGTTCCGCATAAAACAACGTCAAATGTCGGCCTGCCTGATCTCTTCTTCTAACTAAATCCCGCCCCTAATCACTCTCTCACATTGATTTAATATTAATTTTAAAACTTGATACTGTTCTCGAAAACTAATTCTAATACTAGTCCTATTCTCCTACATTAGATCCGATGTGTCTAAGTCTTACTCACGATTCCTACTTTCCTTTGCAAAACCGCAGTAATTCAGTCTTACCGAGACATCTATGGCTTCCTCTACTTACTGCTTCGGGAGCCATTCTAGGTGTTGTAATAAACTCATTCTAACTTACTTATATCCGGATCGTTTTCACCAGTACGGCCCTATATTTCGGCTTGTGTCGAATGGGCTGCTGCGCTCACTTGTCGAATGATATTCCAAGCTATTATCAACTTGTCTTTATTTAAACCGATTATGGATGTACGCCTGTTCAAGCTCGCTCTCACAGAAGTCACCACTCTCTTATCTCTGTGTTCGCCCGCATCCGTACTCCTTCCGCCCTTCTCGTTACTTAATGTTCTGGTTTTCCTTTCAACACTCCCAATATCGGTGTGTTGAATACGGCGGTAAGTAATTGCCCGTGTTCTTTCCCTGAACCCATAAGTTGTTGTCTCTAATCACGCAGCATGGTTCTCTTTCCTGTTTCGGATCCTCTTGGTAACTTTTCCATTTAATGAATTTCCCTACTGCGCTAACTTAATCACTCGGTATTCCATCCGGCGATGCAGTCCGGTCACCTTCATTCCCTTCCATACTTCCAAATTTGCAGACTTCTCCTGCCTCTTCTCTGTGTTTTACCTCCTTCCTTTTGTAATTTATGTATTTCACTAACTTAAATTTAATGTTCTAGTTTCTTTTTCTCAAAAGTCGTCTCAAATAAAATCGGTAATATTATATACTCGTTTTAGTTGATTGAGGCCGACTTCGTTCTTTCTCAATTTTACCTGTCATTTATAATAGTTTGGTTGTTCCATTCATGATAGTATTTACTTACTCATAATATATTAATTCTATTAAACCTACTTTTAATATTTTTCTCTACTTTTTACTAAAATTATATGATCTTTCCCACCTGGCTCATCTAACTCTTAAATTGCCACTCATTAAATTGCCGATATGACTCGACCCTAATATACATTCTTACAACAATATAAATATATCAAATATTTACTATATAATTACTGACCTCCTCTCCACTAATATATTTAACTATCTATAAATGTGATAATAATATGATACACTCTACGTCCTATTTTTAATTTTTTAATATCCTGATTATGCTAGTTAATCTTCCGATTACTAGATCTGGAATAGAAATAATACTACGAGAGATGGTAGGTCGTTTAATAATGTAATAACCCTTATCAATAATGACTTCCTTACTCCAGAGTCGATATCAATTTAGTTGTAGATAATCACCATTCATTCTTCAAATCTATTAATCATGTTGTTCCACAAAATTATGTTCTATTCCCAACTCTTTTCCTTTTTTCATTAATCTATCTATTACTTCGTCTCCTATCCACTCTTATGCTGATGACTCCACTCTTCATTAGTGATTCCAGGAGGGTGGTCTTGGGGCAGCTGATATCTGATCTGTCTCGTACCTCTAATTGGGTTAAACAAAAAATAGTTTTTTTCAATGACTATATCTATCACTTTAACATAATCTTATTTTTTGAAAGTACATAGCTCAAATCTTCCTATGCTCTTATATTCTTGGTATCTCCTTTTCTTGTGATCTTCCTTGGAAGGATCTCTCTCTCTCTCTCTCTCTCTCTCTCTCTCTCTCTCTCTCTCTCTCTCTCTCTCTCTCTCTCTCTCTCTCTCTCTCTCTCTCTCTCTCTCTCTCTCTCTCTCTCTCTCTCTCTCTCTCTCGTTTTTCTTTTCCCCATGATCTTCCTTAGAAGTATCACATTATCTCTTTCTAAACAAGCTTATGAGAGGCTGGGTGTTCTGAAGGTCCTTCGGAACTACTTACCACCCCAGTTGCTTGCCCTGTATTGAGATAATGTTTATCCTTGTATGAAGTAAACATCACACATATGGGGTGGTTCCACACATACTGCTCTGTTTGATAAGGTGTAGGCTAAGTTCTTTTGACTTGTCAACTAAATAATCTCTCTAGCTCTCTCCAATCTTTCATTTCGTTAAACTGTTAAATCATTCTCCTTACGCAATATATATGACAATGAACACTACTCTTCTGAACTATTCAATCATATATTTCCTTCTTTGAGGAGAACCATTGAGGCTCGTCTTTCTACACAGTCTCACCCTTTCCCTGTCCATCTCTCTGACACAGACTTAACCTCTATCCTTAATCTTACATTCCACTGCTTAAACTGGTAAAGTCGAAAACACACTCCCATTTCCTACTTTTTCAACTTCCTTTGAATTGAAAACTTTTAAATGCTGCGTATAAGGGCATGTCGGACTTTAATTTGGTCCTGGTTTCCAATTTTTCCTCAGCTCCGGTGGAATTTGGTAGGCCTCTGGCCTCTGCCTACGCGAGGGTATATATATATATATATATATTAGGGTTGGCCGACGCACCGGGTGCGGTGCGTGGTGCGCTCATTTTGGTGCGGTGCGGTGCGGTGCGCAGCAAAATTTCAGCGACCTGGTGCGGTGCGGTGCGGTGCGGAAGAAAAAAATAAAAGTGCGGTGCGGTGCGAGTGCGAGGTGCGGTGCGGTGCGGTGCGGTGCGGTGCCTGGTGCGGTCCTTTGGATCGCACCGCACCGCACCAGCTTCCCGACAAACTTTTAGAAATAAAAAAAAAAAAAAGAAAAAATGAGTATATATATATATATATATATATATATATATATATATATGAGTAAATACTATTTATGATAAATTATTATCTAATACCTACATATATATATATATTATATATATATATACTAATATAATATATATCATATATATATGATATTATAATATATATATATATATATATTAATATTATATATATATATATATATATATATAATATATATATATTTATTTTTATTTGTAAATAGCCCATATCCCGCATAGCAGCAGGGTGGTGTGGTGGCTGATAAGTTTTCGAACTTATCATCACCATTCACGAAAAAGAAACAAATGTGAAGGGGTTCAGCCCTTGATATCAGACGAAGAGAATTGTGAATTTTCTTCTTATGATTTCGACGACTTTGCGATAAACGCTTCAGCTTCACTTTTCATAGCATTTAATTTCATATTTCTTTTTTCTTTTCTTTTATTTTGCAGTTTCATTCCAAATAATTAATTAAAAAGAAAAATGTTTTTAATTATATAAGGTGCTTCCTTCTATCTCGATTTTTATATGAAAATAATTTAATAAAATAAATATTTAAAAATTTGAAATTTTGAAATCTTAACAATATAAATTTTTCCATTACTAGATAGGAAACTTCAAACCCTAAGTACTTTCTTCTTAAAGAACAATTCCCAGGGTACTTCTTTACATAATCTTCCAGATTTGCAGGCCTCTCTCTCCAATATACATTCCTTTCAGATTTTCAACACTCTTCGTGCAGTCTTCCTGATTGCTGACTGTCTCATTTCTTGCCTCCGCTTTCCCTGGTTTCCCACCGCGTCAACACTCGATGACAGTCGAATCATATATATATTTATATATAAGATATATATATATAAGTATAATAACTATATATAATATAATATATAATATATATATATATATTATATATATATTATATATACTATATATTATATACTATATATATTATATATATATATATATATATATTTATATATATATATATATTATATAGTATATATATAACTATATATATATATATATAATAATATACTATACTATATATATATATATATATATTGTAAGTTTAAGCAAATGTCGCTAGAGTAAAATTTATCAGTAGGAGGGCCTTATTGAAAATATTAGAAGGAATCAGTTAAGCAATAATAATTAAATTATCAAGTTAAATAAATATATTTCTTCGAGCTTTCGTTCCTGAAGCTGGAACCTCCTTCAAGAAGAAAAGTATATTATAAACTGAACATGAAAAAAGTAAAAATTATTTAGTTATGTAATATTTTAAAGATTGATAATTTAATTTTTTTTAAAAAATTGTGTGGTGCTCAGAATAATTATGTTGTATTGTGTCTATGTTATAATCACCTTTTGTTTATGAAATTATTTAATTGATGAGCAGAAGGATTCAATGATTTCGTTCTTTTAGATTTTGTACATTATCAGGTGTCCATTTGCGTTAATGTTAATGGAATGATTATAGGTAGAGCGATGGAGTGTCCAGGGAAGAATTTTGATTGTCGTGTAGAAGGTCATGTTTGTTGATAAAGGCGGCGTGTAAGATCATAGGGTTCACATCAATGTAAATCGGAGTTACAATCCTTGAAGGGAATTTTTAAATACACTGGGAGAGTCCGCTTGATGGGATATGCGGTTATAATGTGTGGTTTAGGTTTTTTTAAAGAAGGGAGGATATCCAGAGGAAGGTGAAATGTAAAGTTTTTTGGCTAAAAACATTGTTTTAAATCGGGTGGTTGCTGATCAGAGGAAATTCGAGTGTAGACGAAGGAAAGATTAAGAATTACACGGGGTGGTTAATGGGAGGATTGTAGTATGTTTTCTTTGCTCTTTTTAAGGCTTAATCGGATGATGTAGAAGGAAAAAAAGGTTTTTTTTTATTTATTTTATTTAACTTTTATTTTCTTTTTCTTCTTCTCTTTTTTTTTTCTTATTTTCCTTCTCACAGTCATCCATAAAGCTTAAAAAAGAGCCAAAAGAACATAACTACCATCCTCCCATAACCACCCCGTTAATTCCTAACTCTGTTCCATTCCTCTACCTCACAATTTCCCTCTCGAACCACATTAAAAATAATTTTCCAAAAATTTCACTTCCTCTGATATCCTCCCTCTTAAAAAAACCTTAAACCACACATTAATCAACCCGTCCCTCCTACGGAACATCTCCGCAGTTGGTAATTTTTAACAAAAATTCCCTGCAAGGATTGTAACTCCTTTACATTGGTAAAACCCATGATCTTACACGCCGCTTTATCAAACACAAAACATGACCTTCCTCACGACAATCAAAATTCTTCCCTGACACTCCATCGCTCTAACTATAATCATTCCATTAACATTAACCAAATGACACCTATTTTACATGTACAAAATCTAAAAAAACGAAAATTCATTGAATCCTTCTGCATCATCAAATTAAGATAATTTCAGAAATAAACAAAAAGGTGATTAAACATAGACACAATACAAAAAAATATTCTGAGGCACTCACAACAATTCTTTTAAAAAAATTAAATTATCCAATCTTTAAAATATACAATACTAAATAATTTACTTTTTCGTTAGTTTATAAATAATTTCATCTGAACGAGGTTCCAGCTTAGGAACGACAAGCTCAAGAATATATATTATTAACTTGTAAATTTAACTTATTTTTCTCTTAACTGATTCCCTTCTATATATTTTCAACAATAAAAGGCCTCCTACTGATATATATAATTATATATATATATATATATATATATAATATATTATATATATATTATATATATTAAAATAAGAAAAAGTTTTTAAATTAAATAAATAATTTATTATATATATTATATTATATATATATATATATATATATATATATATATATATATACTATAGCGAAATAAGAGTAGGAAAGGAAGGTTTACAAAAGTTATTTTCATGGAAGCAAGGAAAAATTAAACGAGAAGGATCATTTACGTTTTGTACAATACACGCTTAGCAAGTTTGATATTTCTATTCCGAGGTTTATCAAATTTAACGAGTGATAGGTAACAAATAGTTTTTCATTTACGATGTTCATTGTCCCTTCATTAATGTTCTGTCACGAAACTTTACTCTGGATGAAGGGGTTCCGTAGGGTAGTGTTCTAAGTGTATTACTATTGCTCTCGAATTTAATGGCATAGTTACTTCTTCTCAGCGACGGTCAATTTTCTCTCTATGTTGAATGACCCTTGCGCTTATTTAGCCGGTGCCAGGCGCCTTTTCTCAAGAAAACTTCAAATTACTATTGAGAATATTTTCACAATGGGGTAACTCCCTTGACTTCCATTTCTCTACCACCAAAACAGGGTGTGGCCGCGCCTCCGGGAATACCTATTCCCTCAGCAGTGCTTTTTAAATAAAAGGAATTGAAGAACTGCCAATCCTTCTTCAAACGAACTTTAAACCTTTATGGTTTGCCCATTCCGTAACTTACAAAGTCAAATTTCTAAGAACTTCAATTCTAGATGGCCATACTTAACATGCGCACCGCATATTAAACTCCTGCGAATAATTACGTCATCTCGCCTCAAATCTTGAGGCGCTCACACGCATGTTCCTTTTACATCTCTATATCACCCTAGTCCGTTCGAAGCTGGACCTATGGTTGTGTAGTATATGGTTCACGACCTTCCTCAACTCTAATCACCTTGTTAAGATTCTTATCAAAAACGAGGCGATTCGGTATCTCCACTGGAAACCTTTCCGATCGTCCCCGCCCCGGGTGAGCAAACTTGAAGTTGAATCCAATGTGATGCTACTCTCTCCTCGAAGGAATACATCATGTGCAGAAGTTATCTTCGGCTTTCAAAACCCCAATACCATCTGCTCTGAACACCGATTCTGCAGGAGATACCTCAGAATCTTAATTTCTGGCGATTTGCAAACACAGTTCATAACTCCTTAATTTTTCCTTTAACATCCCTTTTGCAAAAGGGCTGCCTTTCGCTATTACGAGAAATGTATATACCTTGGGCTATTCCAGCTCCACCATTTGCTTGGCCTTGACCTCTCTCTCCAAATCTCAGCCATCCTGCTGTCTTTTTTTTTAAACAGTTGTCAACCACCAACTCCACGGGCAGAGCCCTATCAAAGAGGAAGGTGGTTTGCACAACCTCAGATTTTCATAACTAATGCAAAACTACGCATGATGAGCACGAGACGCAGCTTTAAAGTGAGAGAGATTAAATTCCAGGCAGGACAAGCACAGAAAGATGGAAGAAGAATTCCACAGAACTGAGTGGCAGGAAAAGAAGGAAACAGCCGCAGGCGGAACCTAGCCTGGAGTTTAACCAAAATACTCAACACAAACTCATGCGCTGACAAGCACCCCTGTGCACGAAGAGCGTCGTAAAGGTGGTGGTACGCGAGTGATAAGCTCCTTCGAGCACTGCGCCGCTTGCGGTACCTATAGAAAAGTAGATAAAGCACCAAAATTCGCCCGCAAAAGACAGAGGGTCCAAAAGTGAAGCTGGAAAGTGCAGAGCAGTTTATTTTTAAGTCTTTTGGCCTTTGACACGACCCCTTCCAAAAGCCGGGTGAAACCAGAGCCCCTCCAGATATGAGAGCAGTACTCATAAACAAGGACGGCATGAAGGCCCTTGTATAGCGCTGGGAGCAAACTGGAGAAGAGAATAAAAGTCTCCATCCCTAAACAGAACTCCCAGTTTCTTTGAGGCCGACCTAGCAACCGTTGTGATATGAGGTTTCCAAGACATTTTTTTGTTTATGTTAAGAATACCAAGGATGTTTATATTTGTCAACAGGAGCAACAGGAGAGAAGAACCGTCGAAAGAGATAGGAAAGTTTAGAGGTGTTTTTGAGAATATTATTTTTGTGAAAAGTTTTGGGTTTGCTATGCTGATGACAATTCCTAGTTTAGACGACCCCATCCGGAAATTCTTGCCAGATCAGCGAGAATAGAAATCGGAAAGAATTAAGAAACGAGAGCAAATTCTAGAAGTAAAAGAGGGAGCAGAAATTGAATGAGTTGAAGAATGAAGGGCCGAGTCATCGGCATACGAGTGGATAAGTTAGATGTGTAGGTGGAGAAGAATCATTTGAAAAAGTAGGAATAAAAAGTTAGGAGTAAGACAGAAACCTGAGGAACACAACTATGATAGAAAAAGAAGAAGAAGAAGAAGTCGCCCCATCAACAACTGGCCGATATTGAGCGATTTGAAAAGAAAACTAGACATAAGTAAAGCTAAGAGAAGAGGCAAACCCCCAATGGAGGGGAGCTTGGAGAGCAAGGACGCGTGCCATACCCGGTCAAATGCCTTGATGTGTCAAAAGCGCCACCACGCAAAGTCTCCCCGTAGTCTCCTGAGGGCCGGAAAACCATAAAGTCAGTTAGATAGGAAAGTATATTACCAGTAGACCTCAAACGCCGAAAGCCGTACTGGCGATCGGGAAGAAGTGAATGAGATTCCAGATGAAAATCTAAGAAAATGAGAGTTGAGAAGGGTTTCAAAGATCTTTTAGATAGAATAAAGTGAGAGCTATAGGGCGATAGTTGAAGGATCACAGAGTGGGTTCCTTTTTTCGGAAATAGGTTGAGACATGTGCGTGCTTCCAAACACTGAGGGAAAGTAATTAGTATTGAGACATAGAGACTATAGTTGAACGAGGGGCTTGGGTCAGCACGAAAAGCACACTCCCTCAAAACTCGTGGAGGAATTGCCATCCGGGCCACCCACCTTCCTAACGTTCATAATTTCAGGGGCCCATGCACTCGATCAAATTGTAATAACAGGCAAAGGCATAGGACACCTGAATGAAGAAGGAGGAGGAGGAGGAGGAGGAGGAGGAGGAGGAGGAGGTATGTCAGAATCGTCTAGGGTTGAGTTTGAGGAAAAATAGGAAGCCGAAGAGATTGGTCTTTTCAGAATTAGCAATAAAACCATCAGATCGAATAAGAGAGGAAAGGCAGATTCAGAAGTTGTTAGAGATGTTCTTGGCAAGAAGCCAAAAGGTTTATCAGTAGGAGAATCAAAGAAGTTAGCGCACTTTTGTTTGATGAAAGCTCGCTTTGTTCGACGAAGAGTATCCCTGCAGCGATTTCTAGCTGAATGAAAATTAGCAAGAGTGACAGAAGAACGAGAATTTTTTTCAACCCTCGATACGCACTGTCTCTAGCCTGAATGGCCAGAGAGCAAGCAAGATCGAAACCATGATTTATGAGGAGAGAAAGATTTAGTCGACGAAAGGAATGAACCCGCTCATCCCATTAAAACGATTACAGCTCTCACCTTATCGGCATAAGCCGAAGCTTCACCAGAGTCAAAGCAGTCATTCCATTATAGCTAGTGTAGAAGCGACGACGCAAGCCCCCCAATCGGCCCGATCAAAAGTGCCAGAAAAAACGCATAGGGCAGGATGGAGCTGTTATAGAGAAATGTATTAAAATTGAGAGATATTAAGGTTGTGTCAGATTTACCGATAGGAGCGGAAGTGGTGTATTTAGAGAGAAGGACTAGTGTGAAACACAAAGGTTAAGTGTGTTCAAGAATTGGTTTAGGACGATCCGGAATGTGTGTGTGGTTTCTTTAATTAGTTGCTCCAGATCGTGAGAATGCTGAATGATTTGGCCTCTCCCCACCCTAAATCAGTAGGAAGAGGAACCCCTAAACCAAATTTCAGTCGTTGTGTACTTGAAATTCCCCTAAATAGACAGACCCTCAATAATTTGTGAGAAGATTAACAGTCCTTCGTGAGAAGTAGTAGAATATTCAAAAAAGGCGTGAAAAATCTGTTTATGTTAGGGGAACAGTAGCAGAAAGCACAAAGATTATTGGGTAGTAGAAGGAAGAAAGTAGTAGAAGTCTTGTTAAATGCTTCATTCCTGTCTACTCCGTAGTTCACAGTGAATTTACTCTAGTGCTTACTGACGGCTCCAAAACAGGGGACAGTATGAGCGCTTCTTAAGGAATAGAATTCGAGAAAGGGCAACCATTATAGCCATTAATTCTGCCATAAAAATTGAAGCATGAGGGTGGAGGATATGGGAGAGTTTGCGTTCAGACGCACTCATACTGTCCATTTATTCAGAATTCGCTCATGCGCGCTCCAAAGAGCTTAAAACCCCTTATTCTAAAAACACAATGGTATCCGTTGCACAACAATTTCTTCAGCTGCTCCACTCCTAAGAAACAAATCCTTATATGTTGGACCCCTCTCATGTAGGGGTAACTAACAATGAAATTGGGGCTGATGGAGAGGCCAAAAATGGCCTATTCCTTCTTTTAGGAGCTGTTCCAGGTACCTCCTGGATGCCATTCAATAAGGCCACCTCCCATCAACTGAATGCTATCCTGCTCTCCGACAAGGCTTTGATAAAGGAAAATATAAACCGAGCATTGTGAGTTTTGTCTCCTCTCACCGACGAAAAGCGCTTAACACGAGGTGATAGTTTGCACGCCTCCATATTGGCCACACCAAAATCACTCACAGTCACTATATGGTCCAAGACCCTCCATCTGCAAATTTTGACGTCGCCATATAGCTCGCAATCTGTTCGTTATATCTTAATTGATTGTTCCACAACTTGAACCCCAATTGGCCGTCGTCATTTTCCTACTTTAAGATCCATAACACCTAAAAGATTATCCCATAACTTATCTGAATCTTCCCACTTTAGCAATAACTTATTTTCTTGTAATTCTCCAAAAAGTGAATATTCTTTACAACATATGATTTTGTTTATGTAATATTAGGACTATTTAAATAAAATAAAATAATTTTATTTTGTTTATATATTTTTTTTGGACTGAATATTCATTTCGCCATTCATAGTTTTCTTGACATTTAAAATATGTGTGTAGCCAGGACCCACTCATGGAGTTGATTATTTAACCCAGTGTGGCCGCTTCTTTGCGAGCCATGGTGGGTCCTGTACATTGACTAAAAAAATGGTACAATAACAAATGTAACCGAACCATAAATTTAGAGGAAAGATCTCAATATCGTCTCTCTCATCATTTCTATTCCTTGATTGTCATTGTCTGAGAATATTAAAACTCTCTTCAGAGTTATTACGAGAGGATGACAAAAAAGTGCTTGCCGATTATCATAATGATATCTTTAAATGATTGGAGTACAATGATACAATTGGTTAGAATAGAATTGTCTTGAGATGGGAAGACATTTATTTTATCATCAGAGCGGCCGTACTGGACGAGAGATTCATTAAGTTCTTGAAACCTTAACATAAATTCAGAGTAACGTCATGTATTACTGAAGTTAGCGAACTTTAATTCTGGCCTTTATTTTATTTAGTTCTTAACTAACTGAGCCGTGGTCCGAAATGAATTAAAGTGTGCCGATATTGACCTATATTTTGAGAGAACTTCGCTGACTCTTGTTTGAGATATCACAATATATCTAATGTTGATGAGCGACGGAGTTGGTGTTGCTCACTCAAGAAAGAAACAGAATTTTCTCTATATTTGGCACCAGCCCTCTACCATGACACAGTTGAACATCATTTGAGATAGGTTCCCATTTCACCAACATTTCCATTAAATACGTCACTCAGATATTCAGCCTGTATGACGTTCAGTTGAGAGGTTCAGAGCAACGACCACAAAAATTTGACTTCTGAAAATAATTGTCAAAGGCATGACTACTAGAGAAAACAAGAACTCTGATTGAGAAATCTAACCACATTCGTCGGTGGGAAAGTAACATTGGATGATTATTTGATAAAGGTTTTAATTGAAAACTTTTGTTTTAACTCTATCATACATTTTCTTTCAAAAAATATTTATCTCTGTATTATTTCCTTTGAGTAGTGTGTTAAAAGAGACCGACACTTTCGTTAGCCGTAAAAAAACAAGAATTTCAACGTGATGAAAAGTAAGATCATCCATTAGTAATACATTTCTGTAAATTTACTAAT
>JABUQX010082940.1:0-12408 GCA_015478945.1 Trachelipus rathkii | reverse complement strand
ATAAACTTTCATATATATATATATATATATATACTTATATATATATATATATAATAGCATATGTATATACATATATATATATATCTGCTATATATATATATATATATATATATATATATATATATATTAGAGGTGGACTGTATATCGAGAATATTCGCATATTTTTATTATTCGTATTCGAAAATTTTATCCGAATATTAAACGAATATTTTATATTATTGGAAAACCATTTGCCACACGTTAATACTAGAGTTGCTACCTAGGATAATTATTATCATCAGTTAAATCCCTGTTTAGACAGTTTGTTTATAGCTTAAGTGTAGTAGAGGTTATCGGTAAAATTCTATTGTGCACTATTCAAACTAGAATAATTATAATAATGGCAAATACATCTAGTTTGGTCTGGGATTATTTCGATGTCATATCCTATGAAAAGGCTACATACAAACTTTGTAGCATGAATTATTCCCGAAAAGGGGGACTGACATCAAGTCCCAGAACCCATCTAAAAATTAAATATATTAAAGAGTTCAAACGAATGTTTGAAAAGAAGGATTAAAAAAAAATCGAAAAAGGAAGGCATCACCAACGACTCTTGTAAAAGCAAAGCAAGCAACTCTCGAAATGTACTTCGAGAAAAGCAAAATATGGAATGTCAACGATGTAAAATCTATAAGAGTAGATACCAAAATAGCCGTGATGATTTTATAAGACGAACTTCCATTTTCACAAGTATAAGATGTTGGTGCAATATAGAATATTTAGCTTAAAGACATCTAATATTTATGTTGAAGGTAGAATAAGAAGAATGGATTTAATAATATTCGTATTCGTGTTCGCTTGAGAATTAAAAAAATATATATTCGTATTCGTATTCGTGAATAAAAAAAATCATATTCGTTCAATCTCTAATATAAATATATATATATATATATATATATATATATATATATATATATATATATATATATATATATATATATATATATATATATGCTGCTGCTGCTACTCTGCTATATGTATATGTAATATATATATATATATATATCACCTTATATATATAGCCAGCCTTATGCTAACAAATATTATATTTATTTATATATATATATATATATATATATATATATATATATATATATATATATATATATATATATATATATATATATATATAATATCTTTTTGTATATGTATATAATAAAAATATTCTATTCTTTCTTATACAACGACAACATTTTAATAATAACGTATTTATATATAACTACTAGTAACCTAACAACTAATATATATATATATATATATATATATATATATATATATATATATATATGATTTGACCGTCGTCGGAGTTGGATGCATTGGAAACAGCTGGGAAGGAAGAAATGAGAAGAACAAGAGAAGGGTTGGAAAGAGGCTGAAGAAGATGAAAACTCTAGGAGAGTTACTGATGTATTAATTGAAGCCATTTTATTGTTTAGAAGTGAAGAAGAAATTTTACCAAACTGAATAAAATATTTTAAAAAATTTATTTGATCAAATATTTCGAAATTAAAATCAAAATAAAAATTAAGTCAAAATTAATATATAAAACTAGAGGAGCTACAAAATTTTCTATTCCAGTCTTATCATATATGATTATCACTAAAATATTCTGTGAAGGAAGAAAAATTTGGAATAGTTCTTTTTAATTATAATTTTGGATTACAAATAATTACATCTACTTCTATGTGATATTTGGTCGAAAATATATAAAGTATACAGCTAACAGCGGGGAAGGAATAAATGTCATTGCATAATAATAATGTTAACGATGAAGATTAATGATTGGATGTTTCGTCGCGGTCAGATCATATGAAGACCTTCTTCGCATGGTTATAGGGCGACAGGGCTAGCAACCCGGTCCTTTCCTTTTGCTTGCATTACTCTTGGGCCAGCGTTGGTATCTTATGCGCCTAGAAGCAAACTCCTCTCGAGAGCTCTGGGAAGGCGAGTTTTGAGGCCTAATGGGAGAAGATGCTAGTTCTACTGAAAGGGCGAAAACCCTACCTGAGAGTGTTTAACTCGAGGACTGGCATCCAAACCGTTGCGCCGAGAAATGGCTTTCTGGAGTGTTCTAGGGTTGTGAGTTTCGGGCCAGAAGGAGAAGACGCTGGACCAACTGACAGGGCGAAAGCTCTTCCTGGGAGTTGTTATAGATTATAGATTATAGATATATATATATATATATATATATATATATATATATATATATATATATATATATATATATATATATATATATATATATATATATATATATATATATATATATATATATATATATATATATATATATATATATATATATATATATATTTTATTTATTTATTTATTTATTCTTAGCACCATATCCCGCATGACTGCAGGGTGGTGTCGGCTGTAGAAAGTATTCTTCATACCAATACAACCGAAAAAGGAAGAAAGAAAAAAAAAAAAAAAAAATGATAAAAGAGGGTTCCCAGCCCCTTGAACCATGCAATGAAAATCATCATCATCCCTGACTGCGCCGAAATATCCATCCATTATATCGACCAAAAGTCACCTAGAAGTAGCTCCAATAATTTGCAATCAAAAATCATATTTAGTTATACTTAATAATTTAAAATAACAGTTTCCAAATTTTTCTTCTTTTGCATACTATTTTAGTGAAAAGCATATTCTTATTACAAATTAATTAAGAGACCTGGACAGAAAATTTTGTTGCTCCTCTTAAGTTTTTAAATATTAATTTTGACTTAATTTTAAATTTTGATTTTAATTTCAAAATGTTCGATTCAATAAATATTTTAAATATATTCGTAAGTTAAGGTTTATAAATTTTCTCCGCTACTTCTAAACAATAATTTAGCTTCAATTCATTCTTCAACATACAATACGCTTTCCTTAGAGGTAAAAACTATTTGAGGCTTTCTGTAGTAGCTCTTCTGAAGTTTTCAGTCCTCTTCAATCTGTTTCCAATCCCTTCTCTTGCTCTTCTCGTTTCTTCCATCCCAGCTGTTTTCTATGCGTCCGACTCCGACGACAGTCAGATCATATATATATAAATATTATATTAAAAGAATATGTATTGTTATAACAATATGAAATACATATTCACCTCTCGTGATAACCCTAAATATTGTTACCAAATTACTGTTATATCACATAAGACCAAATATATATATATATATATATATATATATATATATATATATATATATATATATATATATATATATATATATATATATATATATATCGATATATATATATATAAATATATATATATATATATATATCACCGCACTGCACCATTTTTTTAATTCGCACCACGCAACGTACTTTCATTTTCAAAAACCGTACCACGTACTGTACCTTCAAAAACGCCCCTCGATTCTTCAACGCAGCGCATCGCATGGCACCTAACTCCACCGCACCGGCTAGTTGCCAACCCTACTCAAGATATAAATTTCAGAAAACAAAATTACGAGCTCGTTGCTTACTTTGCCGGACAAAAAAATATAAAAAACATGTTCTTATTTGGTCTTATGTGATATAACAGTAATTTGGTAACAATATTTAGGGTTATCACGAGAGGTGAATATGTATTTCATATTGTTATAACAATACATATTCTTTTAATATAATATTTTATAAACTAAAATTTTTCTTCAATTTATTTATAAGATTTTGGGCAAAAGTTTTAAATCTCTTTGAAGAAAATATAATATACTGGCTATCTCAGGAGATATGCTTAACTAAAGAATTTTTTTAATTCATCCTTGTTGATGTTTTCTGCAATTATCCTACTTATCTCAAAGGGTTTCAAACTGGAACCAGAATCGCAATTGGATCATTTATCAGTTTTTTTTTTTTTTTTTTTTTTTTTTTTTTTTTTTTTTTTTTTTTTTTTTTTTTTTTACGGCATAAACACCATACCTCATGGGCAGATCCCTCATCTAGGAGGGGTGTACTCATTCTTCTCTACGCCCGAGCAGAACGAAACCAAGCCTTGGGAGAGAATAGTTCACATTAGTAGTAGGGCCCCCATTCCGGTCGTGTTGGTCATTTTGACCACAGCGATTTTTACCTTCCCTTGACCTTTTTTGAGCCCAAATTTTTACCTGCCCTTGACCTTTTTGGGCCTTGACCTTTTTGGCCTTGACCTTTTTTAGGCCTAGACCTTTTTAGGGCCTAGACCTTTTTCGGCCAACCCTTTTGTATTCCAGGGTGCAATTTTGGCAACCATAATTTTTTGGCAACCCTAATTTTTGGGCAACCCTAATTTTTTAGGCAACCCTAATTTTTTTTGCAACCCTTCGAAGAAGGGTTGCGCCAAACGGTTGCGTAAGCAACCGTTGTTACGTGTCCCACCCTAATTTTTTCGATTCAACCCTTTTGTCTTCCATGGGTCAATTTTGCCCCCCCCCCCAAATTTTGCGTGCGCTCTTGCGTTTTGCTTCACGTGATCTACTTATAATCTAGTGAATTAATTATTATCTATTCTAGTGAAATTATAATTATTCCTCAATGTAAGTATATATTAATATATATGATATACACTTAGTAAAAAATAAAACACTTTTAATACAAATCAGCAGATAACTTGTGCACCGCTAAACAGCTAAAATGACTATGATTTTAAAATGAGTTTGGGGTCTAAAAAAGGTAATAAAACACACCTGCTCAAATACAAGATTTAAAGAAACAAAGTTAATTTATCATCACTCACAGGTTAAGCTCAGGATTATGAAAAACATTGTTTTTATCATACCTTTAAAACCAAAAAAGACGATAAAATAATTCTTGACCAATCACATACGAGGTCTTATAGAGATAAGGATTACTCAGTCCATCACAAGTTAGGAAAACATTTCCTTCTTACCTGCTTAAAGAATCTTACCGATCCAGCATGTTTTAGTTTTAAATATTATTATAAATAATAATAACAATGATTCTATGTCTATACTGGAATTACATTTTGACCTGGTATTAGGCTGAATTAGCCCGTCTACACAAAGGCTTATCCTAAATTTAGCCAATTTAACCTAACGTAGTTATTGCACCCCATTTTACAGAAAAAGGTCAGTTTTGAAATATATTTTGACCTGGCATTAGGCCTAAATCGCCCCGGAGTACAAAAAGGCTTATCCTAAATTTAGGCCTAAAGTAGTTTTTTCAACACATTTTACAGAGAGAGGTCAGTTACGTATCTTTAAGGAGTGCGGGTTGTTGTTTTTTCTCGTGATGGATTGTCAATGTTACATAGATAATAATTAATAATAATAATAAAGGAAAATCCGAATTATTTAAAAAACTTTGGAATATTTTTAGTTAACATCGAGCTGAATAATATTAATGTAAGTGAATAATTGTTATTTTTAAAAAAATCTAGAATGATTTTAATAAATAGCATGTATATGTTTAGCAGAGAAGAACTTATTTTGTTATTATTTATACTTATTACATGACTAAAGATGATGTTAAAGCAGTAAGTCAATAGAACAAACGTGCATAGCCTTGGTATGTAGAGGGATGCTTAGGGGCTTACCTTCTGATTTCACTTTGATTTATTGCCTTTAAGGTACCGTAAAATATATGTTTTTAATAAATTTCAAAAATTTAGTAAAATTATTTTAAAACTTGATAGTTATAAAATTTCTAAACAAAAAGTATTAACAGTTAAAAATAAAAATTCTTTGTTCAAAGATAATGATTGATTATTATAGAAGTTTTAAAAAACTTTGAATATTTAGTTATTAATTGAATTGAGTAAATATAAATGTTACCGTATTTATTAAAACATTAAAATGTATTTAATAAAGTATACGTTATGTTCATAAAATAAAGAACTTATTTTGATATGTTTAAACAGGGTTGGGTCTATGGAGTGCGTGTGTATGTGTGTGTGTGTGTGTGTGTGTGTGTGTGTGTGTGTGTCTGTGTAAGTGTAGGTGTATGTCTATGTATGTGTGTAGGTGTAGGTGTGTGTGTGTAAGTGTGTGGTGTTGTGCTTAAATAATAAATAACAAATACTTATGAAGTTAAAATAACAATGTATAATAAAAAATAAAAATAATAATAATAAAAATAATAATAATAAAAAAAAAATAATAATGAAAATAAAAATAATATAATAAATAAAAAAATAATAATAATAATATTAAAAATAAATAAAAAGTTATTAAAACAAAATAAAAAATATAAAAGAAAAACATAATGTTAATAAATATATGAGTTAAAGCAGTAAAGCATATGAGTTAAAGCAGTAAAACATATGAGTTAAAGCAGTAAAGCAGTAAAACATATGAGTTAAAGCAGTAAAGCAGTAAAACAAAAGCATACTAATCCCCTTGTTGCTATGTAACACCTCTATTGATTTACTGATTAGCTGCTTTTAAGGTATGTACTGTTAATAAATATATGAGTTAAAGCAGATTAAAACATATGAGTTAAAGCAAGAGAAGACAGTGAGTAAAGCAGTAAAGCAGCTTAAACAAAAGCGCATTACTAATTCCCTTGGTTGCTAGGTAACACCTCTATTGATTTACTGATTTACTGCTTTAAGGTATGTAATGTTAATAAATATATGAGTTAAAGCAGTAAAACATATGAGTTAAAGCAGTAAAACATGAGTTAAAGCAGTTAAAGCAATAAAACAAAAGCATACTATGCCCTTTTTGCAGGGTAACACCTCTATTGATTTACTTGATTTACTGCTTTAAGGTATGTATGTTAATAAATATATGAGTAAAGCAGTAAAAACATTGAGTTAAAGCAGTAAAAATTGAGTTAAAGCAGTTAAAGAGTAAAACAAAAACATACAATCCCTTTTTGCTAAGTAACACCTCTATTGATTTACTGATTTACTGCTTAAGGTATGTAATGTATATGTTTTTTAGTAAAATTCGTACAATGTAGTAAATAAAATGATATATATACTTCAGGCACTTCTGGACTTTTTCTTTCTACATACAATTTTTAAAAAATTTATAAATTTAAAAGTACAAAATAAAAAAATATTAAAAGAAAAATAATGTTAATAAATGTATGTGTTAAATAATAATAATAGGTCTCTGTAATGAGTTACAGTTTAGGTTCGCGAAAATGTTTTTAATAAAAAATGTTTAAGTAGGAAATAAAAATGAATGACTCATAGTATATATTTCATTCGCGCGGGAAATTGCGCCTGTGGGCGCACGCGGCGGGCGGGTACGCGGGGGATATGCGGGCGCCTGCGGGCGCACGCGGCGGGGCGCGGCGGACGGGGACGCGCGGGTCGCACCTGCGGGTGCGGGGATTGGACTGTCTTTGCGCGCGAGGGCGCGTGTCTGCGCCCTGCGGTGTTCCCAGTTAGACTAGGGAAAACATCATATTTAGCTCTGCTTCTATGATGTAGGCGTTACAAAAGGTTAGAAAAGTTAGAAAATGCATCATGCTGCTGGGCATCAATCCATAAAAGTTGAGGCATCATTGCAGAGGCATCCAAATTTGAGGCCATCAAATATCGAGTGTGTGAGGTTAAGTGTAAGTCTGTATCTGTGTGTTGTGTGAGTGTAAGTGCTATATGGGCCAGTGTAAGTGTCTATGGTTTAGTGTAATGCTTTATAATGTCATAGTGTGTATGTTGTAATGTAACGTGTCTAATGTATATGGGCTAGTGTAAGTGTCCATGGAGAGTGTAAGGTGGCTTATAAGTGTCATAGTGAGTATAAGTGTCATAGTGAATGTGCGATATAAGTGTCATAGTGTATGAGCGTGTATAAGTGACATAGTGTGTATAAGTGCCATAGTGTAAGTGTCTATGTGTGGGTGTGTTGTGTAGGTGTAGGGGAGAGTGTAAGTGTCTAAGGGTGGGATGTATTGTGCATGTATAAGAGCCTAGTGGTTGTGCGTTGTGTGTGTTGTGTCTGTGTGTAAGTAATATACTATATAATATATATACTATATATATATAAATATTATATATATATATATATATATATATATATTTTATATATATAATATATTATATATATATAATATTATATATATATATATAATACTATATATATTAAATACATATATATATATATATATATATATATTATATTATTTATATATATATATATATATATATATATACTATATATATATTATATATATATATATTTATATAATATATATATAATTTATATATATATATATTTATATATATAGCTAATAAGTGTATTAGAAAAATAATAACTCCATAGTAGGAAGCATCCTGCAATTGTATAACACCAATCGATTCCTCACTACCTTATAACCTAGGGCGTTAGGCCACCCATATTAGGGCTATCTAGGCTCAGGCGGGCAGGCTAGAAAAGGTCTTGAAAAAAGTGGCCTCAGTTGACACTGACTTGTGGCACTCAGTTGGCACTATGTGGCACTCACTTGGCACTCATTGACACTCACTTGGGCACTCATGGGCACTCACTTGGCACTCACCTGGCACTCATGGAATACTCAATAGAACACCCCTAGATACTTCTTACGGTGATTGGGAACCATCAAAGTTGAAACATATCAATAAATCTGAGTCATCCAAAGCTGACATCATCAAATAGATGCCAACAAAATGACGTCATCAAAGTGAGCCATAAAAGTTGGCCATCCAAAGTTGTAGGAGGCACGTGTTAGCGCTAGTATAGGTGTACGCATAGGTGAAGGCTGGGTGGAGTCTAGGTGTAGGTGTAGGTGGAGGCTAGTGAAGGATGGGTGAGGCTAGGTGTAGGTGTGTTCAGGTGTTAGGCTAGGTGAAGGCATGGGTGGAGTCTTAGTGTTTAGGTTGTAGGCTTAAGTGAAGGCTGGGTGGCAGGATCTAGGTGTAGGTAGTAGCTAGGTGCAAGGATGGTGGAGGCTAGGTGTAGGTGTAGGCTAGATGAAGGCTAGGTGTAGGCTGGGTGTAGGCTATGTGGAGGCTGGGGTAGGCTGGGATGTAGGCTAGATGTGGTCGTGTGTGTGTGTGTGTGTGTGTGTGTGGTGCTGTGTGTGTGTGTGTCTGTGGTATTTATTCTGTGGTGTGATGTGTGTGTGTGTTGCGCGCGCGTGGTGTAGATGTGACCGAAAATATCAAAAAATTGGGCCTAAGGCCCCTAAAGGGTGGCCAAAAATTTGGGGGGGGGCCAAAATTGACCCATGGAAGACAAAAGGGTATGATCGAAAAAAATTAGGGTGGGACACGTTACAACGTGCTTACGCACCGTTATGGCGCAACCCTTCTTCGAAGGGTTGCAAAAATTAGGGTTGCCGAAAAAATTAGGGTTGCCCAAAAATTAGGGGTTGCCAAAAAATTAGGGTGCCAAAATTGCCCCTGGAATACAAAAGGGTTGGCCGAAAAAGGTCTAGGCCAAAAAGGTCTAGGCCTTAAAAGGGTCAAGGCCAAAAAAGGTCAAGGCCCAAAAAGGTCAAGGGCAGGTAAAAAATTTGGGCTCAAAAAAGGTCAAGGGAAGGTAAAAATCGCTCAGGTGGTCAAAATGACCAACACGATCGGAATGGGGGCCCTACTACTCACATTCTCCAACCCGACTAGTTGGGACCATCACTTTGTTTGGCGATTGCTCTACCATTGAGCTATCGGGCACTTTTATATAAATAAATTAAAAAAAATACATATACATAAATACATACACATATACATACATAAATACATATACATACACAAAACATATATATATAATTATTATTATTATTATTATTATTATTATTATTATTATTATTATTATTATTATTATTATTATTATTATTTTTATTATTATTATTATTATTATTATTATTATTATTATTATTATTATTATTATTTTATAGTTATTGCTTTGTTATTGTTTTTTATTATTATTATTATTATTATTATTATTATTATTATATTATTATATTTTATTATTATATATTCTTATATTATATATTTATTCTGTATTACAGGAAACTTATTATTATTCGAATTAATTTTATTATATTTTATTCTTATCATTTATTCTTTTATTTTTAGTATTATTATAATTATTATTATTATATTTTTATTATTATATTCTAATTATTATTATTATTATTATTATTATTATTATTATTATTATTATTATTATTATTATTATTATTATTATTATTATTATTATTATTATTATTATTATTATTATTATTTTATACACTATATTTCACACAAAATTCACTATATTTTACTATTGTTCATCACTATTCACTATAATTTAACTTTATTATTATTTTATAGTATTATTATCATTATTTTCAATATTATCACTATCACCATTAATTATTATTTATGATTATTATCATTATTATTCATTATCTTCAATATTATGACTATCACTATTATCATTATCGTTATTACCATTACTAATATTACTATCATTATTATTAATATATAAATATTATTACATTGTCTATTCTTAACACCATATCCCTGCATGACCGGATGGGTGGTGTTAACTGCAGACATATTCTTTATACCTCCACAACTGTACATGGGAAAAGAAAAGGATGGAAAAAGAGGGTTCCCAGCACCTTGAATCATGTAAAAAAAAAAATTCTTCATTTGTTCTGACTGCGCCGTAGTATGTCCATCATTTAACGAACGAAACTCTGTAACAGATATTATATATATATATATATATATATATAATAATATATATATATATATATATATATATATTATATATATATATAGATCATATATATAAAATTATATATATATATATAATATATTAATATATCATTAGGAAATTGCTAGATTCTCTATAGGTAAGATTGTCTAAATAAATCAATGTAACATAAAACCAGATTCTAATTATGGCAGAAAGCCATATTAGATCAACATTATATAATAATTATATATATATATATTATAAATATGTAGATAATCAAAATAAATCTACATATATATGTATATAGAATAAAGATAAATAGAGGATACCGAATAATAATATTAATATATATAATATACATATATATAATATCTTATAATATATATATAAAGTAGTGATGCGCCAGTTTGACCGGTGGCAGCTTTTTCTCAAAAAGTATAAGAGATATTTGCTTTAAACTTGGAATATAATGTATATATGGGGTAAGGAGGAATCCGTGTAATTTTCAAGTTTGTAGGATGTATATAGAGGGTGGTCACCCCCGAGGGTGGACACCGATATTGCGCTTACCCGCCCTTGCTGGCGTGATCGCATGGGTGAGGTTTTATGCCTAACAGAGAGTTGGGTTCCGAGCCGTGATGACGTTAGATTACGTCAGTGCGCGATGGAGCTCCCCCATACATTTCATTATTATTATTATTATTAATTATTATTATTATTATTCATTATATTATTATTATTATTATTATTATTAATTATTATTATTATTATTATTATTACTTCTGAGTTGGTTAGGTTCGATTGTGATGACGTAATCTTGGCGCAGCCAAGATTACGTCAGCGCGCGAGCGCACACCCCCCTCTTACATATTATTATTATTATTATTATTATTATTATTATTATTATTATTATTATTATTATTATTATTATTATTATTTTATTATTATTATTATTCATTATGTATTATTATTATTATTATTATTATTATTATTATTATTAGTCATTAGGTTGAAGAAGTGGAAACACTTTTGAGTTGTTTTAAAACCCCTTCTACATATCCTTTGTCACCTTCAGCGTCTCTTCCTGCGTCAGCGTCTTGCATAGCGTTCGATTTTCCACCCTGATTCAGCACGCAACAGTGCGTTCATTTACCTTTGTTTCGTGTCTTTAGCGTTTGCTTCTGCAGCAGCAGCAGCAGGTCCGGGTCCGCCCCACCTCCGGTTCCGACCGCGATTCCGACACCGGTTCCGGTTCCGGTTCCGATTCCGGCTCTGGGCCCCCACCACCGCACCGCCGCGGGGTCCGATAGATATTTATAGGAATCCTAAAAAGTGAGTTTGTTTTTTCTCCAGCATTGTTTCGTAAATTTTATTATTATTATTATTATTATTATTATTATTATTATTATTATTATTATTATCTATTATTATTATTATTATTATTATTCATTATTATTATTAATATTTTTATTATTATCATTATTATTATCTCTTATTATTTATATATTTATTATAATTATTCTTATTATTCATTTTATTATTATTATATATTATTATTATTATTATTATTATTATTATATTCATTATTATTATTATTATTTATTATTATTATTATTATTATTATTATTATTTATTATTATTATTATTATTATTATTATTATTATTATTATTATTATTATTATTATTATTATTATTATTATTATTATTATTATTATTATTATTATTATTATTATTATTATTACAATATCATAAAAACATCTCTCTCTTTCTT
>JABUQX010082939.1:7500-26889 GCA_015478945.1 Trachelipus rathkii | reverse complement strand
CCTATCAACTTACAAATTCAGTTGTTGATTCGCTTTAATAGTAGACCACATCGTCTACTGAGCACAGGAACAAAAGTTAGTTTTATTGTATAACAGCTCTGCTTTATAGGGCGCGAAGTAGATTAAGTGGACTGAAGCATATAATTGTTAATTAAAAGCGAATGAGTTTAATTATAGCAACCTTAAACAAGTGTGGTTTAAAAAAAAAAGTAATAATAAAAAAAGGTTACAGTACAATAATATTTTAAAGAAGAAAAAAGTTAACCGTATAAAAAAGGTTTTTTTTTTTTTAGTTCTAAAATCCAATAAAAAAAGCTGTTTTAACTCCCATCTTTATAAAGATAAGTTAAAAAGGTTCTAACAATTTTATTTCCCTGGTTGCTAAGTCTCGAATAGTACGGCAGGCAGTAAAAAACAGTAGCTTCTTATAAGGTAAAAGAGGCGACTTCAAAGTAAGAAGGAAGTCGTTACGAAGGACTCTCATAAACATAAACAAATAACTTTGAAGTGAATGAATAAGAAAAAAAATAGCTTAAACACCAATACCTTATCTTCAATATATATTATATACATATATATATTATATAATATATATACTATATATATAAATTAATCAATATTAAATATCATAATTATATATACATTAATATATAATATAATAATATATTACTACTATAGTATATATAAAGATTATATAGTATATCTATAGGATATTACTATATAATATAGTAAGTAGGATTTTAGGGCACATCTCGCTCGACCCAGCTTTCGATAGAAGGAATAGAGCTAATTTAGGTCTGAAACTGGGAATATTAATCTAATTAGGATAAGCCTACGAAACAGGGGTAAAATTATCAAGTCTCTAGGTATATAAGGAGAATTACTCTCCCCCCCCCGAAGTGTAGCCGCTACGCCCGCTTTATTCCCTTATTGGTTTCCGAATTCCGAGATTGAGATTAAACTCTAACGTCATCCCAATCGCAGCAGTTGTTATCGGATACGCGTGATGAAGAACGAGGTGCTGCGACGCGCGTGCGCATACACCAGCACACACTTATTTTTTATTGATTACTACGTCGAAGAGTTCGATTCCCGAAGGAATCGAGATCTGAGTCGAAAAACGATTCCTGCAAGGACACTCGCTTTTTTTACGCTTCACGCCTCGTTCTTTCCGCTGCGGATTGCTCTTTACGCCATTCGATTCTGACTTTCCGATCCGAACTCCCGAAATGCCAGCCTGCCTCGACTCCGAACTCTATCGATAGGTGCTTAAAATGTTGTAGGAGTGGATAGATTGGGTGATCGTAACCTCATTGTTAACGAGGTTAAACGTATTGACCCATGGCAGCTCCCCCGATGGAGGGACTAATTACGGCCAATAGACAGCTTTACTTATTGAAGGTGAGTAAACTATGCGTGGTTAAAAAGCGTCGCCTGCAGAATCCTGATAAGCTCTCGCTGGCCTGTCTTGTCCTTTATCCGTTGTGTTGTCAGTGCGTCCACTTTGTATTTATCACCAGTAACTGTCCCCCGCCCCTAACATATACCCAAAATTGAAATATTGACGTAGAAAGCTTGAACTCGGTCATACAGATCTCATTATAAGCTACTCACATCATATATGGGTTAAATAGCATTGCATATCCAAATACCGGGAGTCCCCACCCCTCAAGAACTCTCCTCTAAAATTATTCGCACATTTAGAACGGACGAAACTTATGGTAGTACAATTCCTCTTCTTTATGATCCGCATACAAGCGGCGTCGAGTACAGAAAAGAAAAAAATAAAAAAAAAATAAAATGAAAAATAAAATTAAAAAAAAATTTAAAAAAATTAAAAAAAAATTAAAAATTAAACAAAAATTTAAAAATAAAAGAAATGTCTCTTATTCTTTCTAAATGTTCAACCTCAATCAAACTTAACAAATTTACGCGCCTCCGCCATAGTGATAACCCTAAAACATAAAGCAGCTTAAAGTATCAGTAAATGCAAACTGCCTTCCTTAACTCTTCCGGTGATGGCTTAGGTTGATCCTATTGATTCAAGTCATATTTTAGTAAAATTGTTCATGTATTACATACGCCTAAAATCAGTCAAATTCAAGTAAATCAAAGACACCGATGCCCGCAACGTCCTGTAACCATGATCAACTGATCTATGATCTAATGTTAGCGGTCTATAGGATTCTATTGAGTATATTGATCTATTGATTCAAAGTCCATATTTTTTACTAAAATTGTAACGTTTTACATACCCTATAGCAGTAAATCAGTTAAATCCCCAGTAAAACCAAACCCTGCCTCCTCAGCCCCTCTTCTGTATTTCTTTTTGTGACTTCTATTTCTTCCCAACTTTCTATGTTTCATGCTATTTTGATTACCAAGCGAAGCATTTTATTTCACCAGTAAAAATTATCATAGTCTTTACATACCCTAAATCAGTAATGCAGGTAAAAATCAAAACGGCCAGTACTTACACTTCGCCACTAATCCGAAACTCCAATTCGATCATTTGGATCTTTTACCCTTGACTCTAATTGAAATCTTATGATTCTCTCCTCTCGACCTTTTCTAGATGATCTATAATCTTACTCTCTCAGGCCCACAGGTCAGCATTCGATTTTATCATTGGAATAAACATACACATAAAAAACAAATTTCTTTAACATCTGATCAATCGATAGGTATATGCTACCGTAACATAAGTTGTTCACATTAATAAAAGTACTATATCTGAACTATGAATCGATATATATACACAACGGACAAACCTGACATAACCTTAAACATGAATAAAACTGTTAACGTATATAACACCAACAAGGATTTGCACTCTAACAGACAGGTAAAGTAAACTAACATAATTCTATTCAAAAAACGTTTCCAACCGTCACTCGCACTTGTGGTCAAGTTCTCCAACTCAAGATAACCAATTGCGTAATACTATTATAGGAACATGGCTCACACTTAGTTTAAACTAAATTTCATCACACCACTCTGGCTAGATGATCATATCGGTAATGAATATATGCTAACGTAACAAAGTTTTCACATCAATAAAGCAAGCAGAGCTCACCGGAACTTAGAATATAATGCTACAACAACAAACTCCCGCCTAAAAACTTAAGGTGAATACAAAACTGTTACAACATTAACAATAGTTCCACACTTACCAACTTGAAGTAACTAACATTAACATACAAAAAACGTAGCCTAGGCCCACCGCTGTGTCAAGCATATCTCTAAACATATCAATGTAATTTTAAAAACATCCGGTAATACTTCCAACAAAAAGATTCCCCATAATCTTAACAAACGTACCATAAACCTACAAGGATAAATACAACATATAACGTTTTCTTATCTTCTGTAAAGCTTAAACTGCGTAACTTAATAACATACTTGTCTATCCACTTATAACAACCAGTAAAAATACACATTCATTCTAAGACCAACTTAACACTGATCTATTGATTCACTCGTATTTTGAGGGGGAGGGGGGGAGGAGGGGGGGGGGGGGGGGGGGTGGGGGGGGGGGGGGGGGGGGGGGGGGGGGGGGGGGGGGGGGGCACAATTTAATAGGTATATGTAAGTTAAACAATAAGGCATGAAGATCTATAATTCTTAATTGTAAAACGTATTACGATGATCAAACAATTATATGCTGAACTAACAGTTTGTCACTATTAATAAAGCTAACATAAGCAATCACACATGAACTAAGAATTTCCTATATTGCGTCCACGACCCACAACCTAGCACAAACTTACGACTAATAAAACTGGGAACATTAAAACAAGTGTGCGCACACTTAACAACAGTAATTTATTCATACAGCCTTCAATGATACTCCCCGTGGCTAAGTATAAAGTTTTCGCACATCAATAAAGCTAACATCTACGTAACATGAACTAGAATTATATTAATGCTCCCGGACTACGACTATAAGCCTAACACAGCGTATACACACGATAAAACTGTCTATCATTAACAAAGTTTCACACTTAACCCAGTAAGTACACTTAACATTGCATACAAATACCGTAACCTATTCAACTTTTTTTTCAACATTCTCAACATATTAAACGTTAATCGTACACTGGACACAGAACATTTAACAAAAATGTTTATCATAACCTAGTCCGCTTCATCAACAGACCTAACGAATTTATATGCTAGGGACGTAACAAAGTTTTTACATTAAATATTATAGTAATATTCCTCCGCCACTGGTGAAACCAGTACCTTCAGAAATCATAATCCCCACAAATAATTGCAAACTAACAAAGTTTTATCCAAAAACCAATAACATAAAAAATAAGTTTTTGAAATAAAATATCATAGTAAAGAGTAATAGTTTACCGAATTTAAAGCAGTAAAATCAGTAAACAAGCCACCACCCCACCCATGCCCCTCCCTACCCGCCCGTGATATTCTTTTTGATCTATTGATCAAATGATGATTCAGATCACATATCGAGTATCATTTCGGATAACATAGTACAAAAAATAAGTTACGTTTTGGACATTATATCCACCCTAACATATACGAACTATATGCTAACGTCAAATATCTCTCGTCTGTTAAGATCTAATTAAACGCTAACATATAGCATACCATAACCACACCTGTAGAAAACAACTTGGTATTATCAAATTCACTATGGAGCCTTCTTAAATAATAAAGGCATAGACAAAAGTAAACAGATAAGTACCTTCTCTTACCCTCACTTCACCAAAGTCTCAAACAAGCAATTGTACACCCTTAAGCCCTCGCCGCCGTTATAATGAAATATAAATTACGAATATGTAATGTTACAATGACAAAAACCTAACACACTTACGCGAGAATAAACTACTAACATTAACAAATTCCATACTTAACAGAGCAGTAAAGTACCAGCACACGCTACAATGATTACGGAACCATTCACACTTTTATTTAAGCATATCTCAACATATCAATGTTAATTTACATTAACCTTTTGATTTACGTCGCATTTCGAGTTTCATTTCGGATAAACATAGCACAAAATGAGTTCTTTTTATATAGCTAATCCCATACGAATATATGCTTGTAACATAAACAAGGTTTCTCACATTATCTTATTCCTAATATGACATTTAACTTTACCCTATCATCCATGCACTATATGGACAAAGAATAATGTACAACAGGCAAAATTCTAACACAACTGCAAGTACGAATAAACTGTTAACATTATCAAAGTTCCACACTTAACACCAGTAAAATGACTAACATTGCATACAAAACGTAACCTATCATACTTTCCAAGCATTCTCTAACATTAATTAACAGTTAATATTTACACTGACACAGTATATATGTAACAAAAAGTTTATCATAACGCTTGTCTAATTATCCGAGTAGCAGGAACAACGGAGATAACTGCTAAACATACACCAAAGTGTCTTATACCAAACTATAACATTAAACAATAATTCTTTGATAAGAAATATTGCATAGTCGAGATACTGCATGTTAGTTTACTGGATTTTAAAGCAGTAAATCAATAAAATCAGTAATCCCAGCACCATTTTCAACCCCCTCCCCCACAACTTGGCCCATCCTAGGGCCCTTTTGACCTAGTCTATCCTCGTTGATTCATGACACATTTCGAGTATCAATTTCGGATACGAACAAACAGCAAAAATAAGTTCTTTTATATTCTTGAAAGCATCGAATATTTGCTAAGTCTAACAACGTCTTTTATCATTAAAAAAACATGCTAACATAACATAACCTGAACTAAGACATATAATGATACAACGACAAACCGGGCCACACCATACGTACGATTATATATAAACTACTAACATTAACAAACCAACTTCTGCGGCAGCTTAACAGCAGTACAATTAACCTAACACTTCTACATAATAACCTATTCACACCGATTCTCTCAAGTCTATATCTCAAATATCAATGTTAATTTTACATTAACATTCGTAATATTTAACAAAATTTGATCAGTAAACCTGTCTATATCCATTCATACTGACAAAGTATCTCCCAACGTAACAAATTTGTTTGCTTTTACATCCCAAGTTAAGTAATATTTAACAAACAATTCATCATAACCGGTCAAATACATAATCCCTCGGGAATAATTGCCAGTCACATAACAAAACCTCTGATTATTATAACACAAACATACATTAAAAATACAAAAATTTTATCATGAAATAACTAAAAATAATTCTTTGAAATAAAATATCACAGTAAAGCGTAATTGTTTACTGACATACCCAAAGGCAGTAAATCAGTAAATCAGTAAATCAAACCACCCATCCCTGCATTCCCCTACCCATCCCCTGCCTGTGATTCTACTTGTAACCTTATTGGAATTCTAAAAATCATAATTTCGCATGCCGTAATATGCACCTGCTCTGCAATAAACATAACATAAAAATAAGTCTTTATATACTAACCAACGAATATATGTTCCGCAATAAAGTTTTTAGCATCAATAAAGCTAACATGATCATAAAACCCTGCGAAACGTGGAGAATGTATAATGTACAAATGTGCAAAAACCATGGTCTCTTGAGAACAATACCGTCGCGTAGAATATTATTTTCAGCTCAAACATCCTGAAAATTTCTCATACTTATCAAAGGTTGCTCAACAAATAGCATAGGTCATACAATACTCGATATCGACTTACATATATCGAGTCTTTGAATGACTTGTACATTTCTCACCTTTAGAAAAGTAGGGAATTTTTCAGGATGTTTAGCTGATTATTTCACACGCGAGGTGGTCTTATCCTCTCAGGGTCTTGCATTTTTTGATACATTATACTTAAGCTTGAGGTATGATATTAGGTTTCTTTATTGTTTATGTTTTAGATAAAAACTTTGTATGTTACAGTTTATTCGTCCGGTCTCTATGTAAAATAGAAAGCGTCTTATAAGATAAGATTCTTGTAAAGGTCTCCTACTGTGCTCGGTGTAAAAATTAACGTTAAGTATGTTAGAGATATGGCTTGGAGAAAAAGTGTATAATAAGTACGTTTTGTAAATTGGCAAAATTGGGTTTTAAGTTTTTTTTTTTCCCCCATTTTTTTCGTGTTAAGTGTGGAACTTTGTTAATGTTAACAGTTATTCGGTACTTGAGTTGTGCTCTAGTTGTTTGTTGCTACACTTAGTTTTCTTAGCTCAGTATGATCGCTATGTTAGCTTAACCCCTGTGAAAACTTGTATATGTTAGCATATATTGTCGAATGGTTAGTGATATAAATAACTCATTTTATGCTATGTTTAATCCGAAATGTAACTCGAAATGCGACGTAGAATCAATAGTAGTTAATGTAAATTAACAATTGATATCGTTAGAGAGTATGCTTTGAAAAAGTGTGAATAGGTTACGTTTTGTATGTGCTGCTAGGGACCTTACTGTTGTAAGTTATGGAATTTTGTATGTTAGCTAAATTTATTTCATGCGTAAGTGTGTAGGTTTTGTCATTGTACATTATATTCGTAGGTCTCGTAATGCTATGTTAGCTTTATTAATGTTAAAACAATGGTTACGTTAGCATATATTGCTGGTTAGTAATAAAGAGAACTCATTTTTGAGCTATGTTTATCCGAAATGAACTCGATTATGTGACTGAATCATTTATCAAAGATCAAAAGAATCATCAACGGGCGGGTATGGAGGGGATGGGTGGGTAGGTGGCTTGATTTACTGGATTTACTGCTTTAAATCGGTAAACTATTACACTTTACTATGATATTTTATTCAAAGAACTTATAACAGAAAATCTTATGCATGAAAAAATTAATGAAGAAAATAATTAGAGAATAGGGGATGGAAATTTCAAAAGAAGTTTTTAGTTTAAAATTTACTATCATAAAAATTATAAATGTATACATATTTACATTGAATTTAAGGGAGATATTTTTATATAAGGTGGAAATGGAACTCTTCTCCTCTAACTTGCTGATTTCCTTCTTTTCTGTTACACCAAAATGCTTATTGTCAAATCCATGAGCCAATCCTTTTCTCGAAAGATAGGTATTTATACTCTTGTATATTATTTATTATATTGTTATTTTATTATTATTATTATTATTATTATTATTATTATTATTATTATTATTATATTTATATTATTATTATATTATTATTATATTATTATTATTAATTATTTTATTTATTATTATTTATATTATTATTATTATTATTAAAAATGAAATTCAAATTTATTCATTTATTCACTCTATAGTTATAGTTTAAAGCAAATTGGTTAATATTTAATAATTAGATCCCCTTTCACCCTCTAATTCATTTATACAAATGAATGTGAGACCAAGATTGGATTAGTCAGCATACAAAACCCAAGTCTTTAAAAAATGATCTCACCTTTGTTGGAAGTTTCCAAGTAGGAAACTGAGTTATCCTTTTTGTCTTGGTAATATGGGGTAGAAAAATCTTAGGCCAATTTTGTTTGTAATAGCCTGTTGCTAACTTCTTCTTCAGGCTTAGGTCTGGTAGCCTAAGCCACTTATTTTTCTTTTTATTATCT
This sequence comes from Trachelipus rathkii, assembly GCA_015478945.1. Lineage (NCBI taxonomy): Eukaryota > Metazoa > Arthropoda > Malacostraca > Isopoda > Trachelipodidae > Trachelipus > Trachelipus rathkii. The sequence goes on along the minus strand of JABUQX010082939.1, from coordinate 18,338 downwards.
CAAAAACAATAAAAATTATATAGTATTTGGTTGGTATTATTATTTTTATTATCAGTGGCCACTGAATTAGTTGTTGATTCTCAAATAAAAAATTTTATTTGCCTAAATAGGCAGAGCAAAGAACACAGTCTTGCTCCTTTAGATGTTTATTAGGGTCTGGCACTCTGCCAATCCTAATTTTTATTGCAAATCACTTTCTTGCATCATTTTTTGCAGATCTAAGCATGACTTGACTTTCGCTTGAAGCTTGATTTGCATGTAAACAAACCAGCAAGTGAAATGGGATCAAAAATAAATTTTTTAAGTTGTTCACTAAAAAATTTATTTTTATATTTAATTTTTATTATTATTAATGTTATTTTATAACAGAATGAATAAATAAATAAATTTCATTCATATTAATTTTTTTATTAAGAAAAGGTCATTATTTCAAATCTTCAACTTCCAGTGGCCATAATAATAAAAATAACAAAACAATAAAAAAAATATATAAATATATAAAATTAACATATATATTATATAAGGTATATCATACATTATATAATATATATTTTTAACACTGGGAGGGGACCAAAATTAAATTCTATTAAGAATTTAATTTTGATGAATATGTAAACTAAATTTGGAAACCAAATTTATTTTACATTGTTTTTATTCAAATATATATATCATGTTCCTGTTAAACAAGGACATAGATATTTATTTGACTATTATATAGTTGGAGATATTAAAGTTGCCCCTGGTCTATGAGTTTTTTATGTAGCTCTCTACATTGAACTGCAGCTTTCCTTTTTACCCTGCTGTCAGCATCACTATTATTATCATTAGTGGTGGAAACTGTTTCTGGCAGATTTTCATGAAATTTGTTATGCTTTTTTATTAATAAGATTATGTCCGATATGTGTCGGGTTATTGTTTCTTGGTTAGGTTTTTTAATTTTTACAGAAACAGTTTCTCCTAAACTATTATTTTCAATATCTTGTACTGTCCCCATACTGTAAAAGTATGGTTTACAAAATTTTTCTCTAATGGCTACAACATCTCCAACTCCCAGTGAAGTGTGTTTTTTATTTTTATATTTGTCTTGCTGATTAGTGGCAAGATATTGTAAGTTTGCTAAGAATTCATCATAGTACAAATCATTCAAATTAGATTTCACTTTTCTGTATTTTTGAAAAGTCAAATATAACTGATCCTGATCAGGTTCACAGGGAGACCAATCTGGATCATCTGAATGATCTATACCATCATGAAACAAATGAGAAGAAACAACCAGAGCTGGAACCTCATATCCCTTCAGCAATATCTCCGGTGTTATTGCAAATGGGATATTTGGATCCACCTCAGGGTTTCTTAATATTGGCTTAAATGCTACCGGCCTTTGAATATTATAAATATTAAAATCTGTATTATTATTATATAAGTTGATATAAAAATAAATAATAAAAATAACAGTATTGTTGCAGCTGTGGTCCCTTCAATACAAACCAGAGTGAATATACCTTCCCCTCAAATTGTAAAAGCATTTGAAGAACATAAAATACCTTTAGCTGATAAACACCTGAGAAATAAGAATAATAAGGAAATCCATATACTATTAGGTGTGAATGGAGCCCACATACTACCAATAAATGCATGCTCTTTTGGGTTAACAAACAACAGTTCACTGTTATATTACACTTCTTTAGGAATCTTATTAGCTGGGGACTTGAATAAATTAATAAAAAATTTGCCATATTTGAAGTATATAAAGAAATTTACTGAGCAGGCCGACTTGCTCGCAAAAAATGTCAAAATAGAAAATAAGATGGAATGACTAGAAATGGATTACTCTATCTCATCTCTAGCTCAAAATAATAATACTAGCATAGAATTGGATGATGATCTAGTAAATAAAAATTTAAATGATTTATTAAATTATGATAGTTTTGATTGTCCTAAAAAATTCTCAGAGTTAGATATGGAACTTATAAAATACTTGATTACAAATACAGATGTAGATATGGATACAGGTCGGTTGATTATGCCTTGTTTATGGAATAATAAATTAATAAAATTTTTGCCAAATAATTTTTATTTGGCTAATTCTGTATTGAAATCAATACTAAAAAAATATAAAAAAGAGCCTCTTAAATTAGAAGCGTACGATAATGTCATATTTGACCAACTTAACCAAGGTATCATTCAACCTGTTGAAATAAATACAGTAAAAAATAATAATAAAGTTTCATTTTTAGCTCATAATGCAGTTTTCAGAGATCATGTAGAAACGACAAAATGCCGAATTGTATATTTGTCGAACCTATGTGATAAAACTCAACCAACTAATTTATCACATAATAATGTTAGCTTACCAGGACCTAATTTAAATAATAGATTGGATATCGCATTAACACTACTTAGGTTCAATCAGTATCTGCTGGTATTCGATTTGGAGAGAGCCTTTCTCAATATTAAATTGCCTTTTGAGGATACTGAAAGATTCCATTTTTTGTGGTTCAAAAATATAAAAGAAAATGATTTTAGTGTCATTTCTTATAAATTAATGCGACTTCCGTTTGGTATTAGATGTAGCCCTTCCATTCTCATGGTAGCACTTTACATAATATTAATATTACATGTTCATACTTGTGATGAGTTTGAATATGAACTTAGGAAGATGTTGTATAACTTGTCTTATATGGATAACTTAGGTTATTCTTCATCTTCTGAAAGTGAAATTATTCTTGCTTATCATAGGTCTCATGTAATATTTAACAATTATGGGTTCAATTTGCAACAATTTCATAGTAATTCACCAGAGTTTAAAAAATTAAATTATAGTGAGTTAGACAATAACACTAATGTAGATGAGCCTATAAATAATCACATAAAACTATTAGGGATGATGTGGGATACTCATAATGATACCTTATATAATAAAAATAATGAAATGGATCCCAAAGCAAACACTTTGAGATCTATTTTATCTACTATAAATGGTCTATTTGACCCACTAAATATTGGACTTCCTGGAAAAAACAGGGCTAAACTTTTTTTACATAAACTACAAAATAACAAAGATTTAACTTGGGACAAAAAATTAGATAGTAATTTACTAAAAGAATATAAAAATATTTGCTCACAATATAATAAAAGTAAAAAACCAGAACTAAAAAGATTTATTGGGGATTATGCTTCTTCATATAATATTATAGCATTTACTGATGCTAGTAAGGACATTTATGGTAGTGTCTTATATTTACAAAATAAAGATAGTAGTGAGCTGCATTTTTTATGTGCAAAAAATAAATTAATTTCAAACAAAAATACTAACAGATCTATTCCAGTTCTAGAGCTATTTGCCGTAACATTTGGAGTACAATGTCTAATAGAAATGTTTGACAATTTAACTAATACTTTCACACCTTTAAAAATAAATAAATTACATTTATATACTGATTCAATGGTAACATTGAATTGGATTATAAATAAAATTGAAAAATTAAACAAAATTGAAAGAAAAGGAACCATTATAAATAATCAGCTGAATTTTATTGAAACTGCATGTGAGAAACACCCGATAACTTTTCATCATTGTGAAGGATCTCAGAATCCTAGTGATTATGTTACTAGATGTGTTTCATATAAGGTTTTATTAAAAGATTCACTTTATTTAAATGGACCTATATTAGATATCAAAAATGAAAGGTTAAAAGTCACTGTTCCAAATCCCTTATATAATAATAATACAGATTTTAATATTTATAATATTCAAACTTTTTCTTTTGTACCCTTATTTAAATTAGATAGGTTTTCTTCTTTGAATAAACTATTTAAGGTGAAGGGATATGAGGTTCCAGCTCTGGTTGTTTCTTCTCATTTGTTTCATGATGGTATAGATCATTCAGATGATCCAGATTGGTCTCCCTGTGAACCTGATCAGGATCAGTTATATTTGACTTTTCAAAAATACAGAAAAGTGAAATCTAATTTGAATGATTTGTACTATGATGAATTCTTAGCAAACTTACAATATCTTGCCACTAATCAGCAAGACAAATATAAAAATAAAAAACACACTTCACTGGGAGTTGGAGATGTTGTAGCCATTAGAGAAAAATTTTGTAAACCATACTTTTACAGTATGGGGACAGTACAAGATATTGAAAATAATAGTTTAGGAGAAACTGTTTCTGTAAAAATTAAAAAACCTAACCAAGAAACAATAACCCGAGACATTTCGGACATAATCTTATTAATAAAAAAGCATAACAAATTTCATGAAAATCTGCCAGAAACAGTTTCCACCACTAATGATAATAATAGTGATGCTGACAGCAGGGTAAAAAGGAAAGCTGCAGTTCAATGTAGAGAGCTACATAAAAAGCTCTTAGACCAAGGGCAACTTTAATATCTCCAACTATATAATAGTCAAATAAATATCTATGTCCTTGTTTAACAGGAACATGATATATATTTGAATAAAAACAATGTAAAATAAATTTGGTTTCCAAATTTAGTTTACATATTCATCAAAATTAAATTCTTAATAGAATTTAATTTTGGTCCCCTCCCAGTGTTAAAAATATATATTATATAAGCATGTTTGCTTCCCTAACTAATAAAGAAAACTCATCCTGCTCTAATATGTTTTTTCCTATAGCACTGTATATTATATTTTTCACCTGTTTGACTAAAGATTCAACTAAACCTCCCAGAAAACTAGCTTTACCAGGGTATGGTGAAAACTCTAAAATCTTAATATTATGGAGAGTTAAATAATTTTTAACATCTATATCATCAAGAAAGTTTTTAATAATTTGCACTGAGCTTAATATACTACTTCCCTGGTCACTAACTATAAGTTGTGGGAATCCAAAGTCAAAAACATGAAATTGAAAAGCAGAAATAAAGGACTTATTATCTACATTTTTACATAGAACAAGGTTTACAGGTCTTGTGTATGTGCAAGTTATAATTAATATGTAAATCTTCTCTACTACATTATTTATTTTTATATTAAAAGGTCCAATGTGGTCAATGAATATTTCTCTAAATGGAATTTGAGATGGATTTATCCTATAATCTTTGTAATGGTTCTGATTAATTTTTATTGCTCTGCCATACATTAATTTACATTTTATGCAGTCTTTAATGTTTTTCTTAACTACTGAGTATGCTATTGGAATATAAAACTCCTTTCTTATCATAGCTAGAAGTTTATATACACCTGCATGTTTCATTTTTACATGTAATTCTTTAATTATTATATCAGTTAGTGAATGATTTTTATGCAACAATATTGGATTTTTTTATTAAAATCAGCATCTAAGTTTGCAAATTTGCTCTTTACTCTAATTATATTGTTTTTATCAAGAAAAAGATTGAGTTGTGTGACCAAATTTGTTTCTTTATTATTTTTTGGGTTTATTAAATACTGATATGTTTCTGAAAAATTTTCTTGCTGATATTGCCTAAAAATGACATTACAACTTTCTTCATATGAGCATATTGCATTAGGGTCACAATTGGAAAACAAAGTGGGGTTTTTCTCATGTACTTTAAATTTTAAATTATGAATAAATTTTCTTACAAAATGTGAAACTTTAAATAGTTTATTCAATGAAGAAAACCTATCTAATTTAAATAAGGGTACAAATGAAAAAGTTTGAATATTATAAATATTAAAATCTGTATTATTATTATATAAGGGATTTGGAACAGTGACTTTTAACCTTTCATTTTTGATATCTAATATAGGTCCATTTAAATAAAGTGAATCTTTTAATAAAACCTTATATGAAACACATCGAGTAACATAATCACTAGGATTCTGAGATCCTTCACAATGATGAAAAGTTATCGGGTGTTTCTCACATGCAGTTTCAATAAAATTCAGCTGATTATTTATAATGGTTCCTTTTCTTTCAATTTTGTTTAATTTTTCAATTTTATTTATAATCCAATTCAATGTTACCATTGAATCAGTATATAAATGTAATTTATTTATTTTTAAAGGTGTGAAAGTATTAGTTAAATTGTCAAACATTTCTATTAGACATTGTACTCCAAATGTTACGGCAAATAGCTCTAGAACTGGAATAGATCTGTTAGTATTTTTGTTTGAAATTAATTTATTTTTTGCACATAAAAAATGCAGCTCACTACTATCTTTATTTTGTAAATATAAGACACTACCATAAATGTCTTTACTAGCATCAGTAAATGCTATAATATTATATGAAGAAGCATAATCCCCAATAAATCTTTTTAGTTCTGGTTTTTTACTTTTATTATATTGTGAGCAAATATTTTTATATTCTTTTAGTAAATTACTATCTAATTTTTTGTCCCAAGTTAAATCTTTGTTATTTTGTAGTTTATGTAAAAAAAAGTTTAGCCCTGTTTTTTCCAGGAAGTCCAATATTTAGTGGGTCAAATAGACCATTTATAGTAGATAAAATAGATCTCAAAGTGTTTGCTTTAGGATCCATTTCATTATTTTTATTATATAAAGTATCATTATGAGTATCCCACATCATCCCTAATAGTTTTATGTGATTATTTATAGGCTCATCTACATTAGTGTTATTGTCTAACTCACTATAATTTAATTTTTTAAACTCTGGTGAATTACTATGAAATTGTTGCAAATTGAACCCATAATTGTTAAATATTACATGAGACCTATGATAAGCAAGAATAATTTCACTTTCAGAAGATGAAGAATAACCTAAGTTATCCATATAAGACAAGTTATACAACATCTTCCTAAGTTCATATTCAAACTCATCACAAGTATGAACATGTAATATTAATATTATGTAAAGTGCTACCATGAGAATGGAAGGGCTACATCTAATACCAAACGGAAGTCGCATTAATTTATAAGAAATGACACTAAAATCATTTTCTTTTATATTTTTGAACCACAAAAAATGGAATCTTTCAGTATCCTCAAAAGGCAATTTAATATTGAGAAAGGCTCTCTCCAAATCGAATACCAGCAGATACTGATTGAACCTAAGTAGTGTTAATGCGATATCCAATCTATTATTTAAATTAGGTCCTGGTAAGCTAACATTATTATGTGATAAATTAGTTGGTTGAGTTTTATCACATAGGTTCGACAAATATACAATTCGGCATTTTGTCGTTTCTACATGATCTCTGAAAACTGCATTATGAGCTAAAAATGAAACTTTATTATTATTTTTTACTGTATTTATTTCAACAGGTTGAATGATACCTTGGTTAAGTTGGTCAAATATGACATTATCGTACGCTTCTAATTTAAGAGGCTCTTTTTTATATTTTTTAAGTATTGATTTCAATACAGAATTAGCCAAATAAAAATTATTTGGCAAAAATTTTATTAATTTATTATTCCATAAACAAGGCATAATCAACCGACCTGTATCCATATCTACATCTGTATTTGTAATCAAGTATTTTATAAGTTCCATATCTAACTCTGAGAATTTTTTAGGACAATCAAAACTATCATAATTTAATAAATCATTTAAATTTTTATTTACTAGATCATCATCCAATTCTATGCTAGTATTATTATTTTGAGCTAGAGATGTGATAGAGTAATCCATTTCTAGTCATTCCATCTTATTTTCTATTTTGACATTTTTTGCGAGCAAGTCGGCCTGCTCAGTAAATTTCTTTATATACTTCAAATATGGCAAATTTTTTATTAATTTATTCAAGTCCCCAGCTAATAAGATTCCTAAAGAAGTGTAATATAACAGTGAACTGTTGTTTGTTAACCCAAATGAGCATGCATTTATTGGTAGTATGTGGGCTCCATTCACACCTAATAGTATATGGATTTCCTTATTATTCTTATTTCTCAGGTGTTTATCAGCTAAAGGTATTTTATGTTCTTCAAATGCTTTTACAATTTGAGGGGAAGGTATATTCACTCTGGTTTGTATTGAAGGGACCACAGCTGCAACAATACTGTTATTTTTATTATTTATTTTTATATCAACTTCTATAATAGAAGTTTTGTAATATTTGCTTTCATTGAAACCTTTTATGTTAAGCATTATTTCAGACTGTACAACCCTATATTTAATTTTTTGTGCTACTGTCTGCGATATAAAATTTATTTCAGACCCAGAATCGTATAAGACCCTCAAATCTTGGTTGTTATTGTTTTTATTTATACAAGTTGTGGTGAAGGTAGGAAGAGTTATGTTTTGAGTGCTGGTTACATTTAAGGAACTTAATAACAAACAATTTGCTACTTGTTCTGAAGAAGGGTTATCTACAGGTGTAACATTTAGTTCAACAACATTGGTTGATGTCTCTGCTTGTGCATTATTTTTATTTTTATTGTTTTTTGGTTTTTGAGTTGGATTAGGTCCACTTTGTTTTTTAATACATAAAAATGCTGAGTGCCATGAGTTACAATTTCTACATTTAGCATTAAATTTAAACCTACAGTTTTCAATTTTATGATTCAAGTACCCACATTTAATACAACCTCCCAATTCTTTGATTTTTTGCAATTTGGATTCAGGTGTTTTGAAAGTTGGGCAACTATACAATTTATGGTCCATACAATCTGATGTTTGTAATGTTTGACAAATGGAACAACCCACCCTTTTTGTTGTTTCAGTGTTTGTTTTTTGTTTTTGATTCACATCAATGTTAGTAGCTAAAGCTACTGTTTTTTTCTCAACTTGTGATGTTGTTTTATTAGTGTATGTATTTGCATTTGTTTTTGTATTTACTACCCCACTCTTCCCAATTCTATTATGAACTTCAAATGCATTATTTAAAATTTCATCTAAATTTGGATATGTATTATTTGTAATGTTGATATATTGGGTTTGATATTGTTCTGACAAACTATTCCACAAAAAGTATTGACAAATCACCTTATTATTTATTTTTAAACTATCTACTTGACTTTCTATTAATTTAGCTTCACTAACCCAATCATAAAAATTATTATTTAATTTTAGTTTTATCAGTTTTTCAATAACTGAATATTGTTGTAAAGTTTTATTACTGAAGGCACATTTAAGCAAATTCTTTGCCATATCATAATCCATATCTGCCATGGGGCTTTTTTGTATTAAAATTTTTGCTGGACCTTTGAGTTGTTTCATTAGACAAGAATGTTTAGCAAATTTATTGTATTTCTCTCTATCCATTATTTCTTCAAAGTTTTTTATGAACCTATCAAAGTCTTCAGGCTTTCCATCAAATTCAGGGAGCTGGAGTTCGGGTCGTTTTAAACCAGAGAAACCAGTTTCATTATGATTATTATTAGAAGAAATATTCTGCATAGGACTTATTTTATTTTCAATTTCACTTATGAGAGATGAGATGCCAAAGGCATAGTACTCATTTTTTTCACAAATTTTATCTGCGCTTTCAAATGTGAATTCTTGACAGTCAGCGTAAATATTTATTATTTTATTATCCAACTCTGTAACTTCTTTTAATTTTGTTTTTAAATTTAAGATAACACCCTTTAACTCATTAGATGTATATAAATCTATATCAGCTGTTATTTTATTTATCAATTTGGTAATAATGGACCTCTTGGTTCCTCTTTGTTTAACGAGAGTCAAAACTTGTTGAAATAATGAGGTTGGGGTTGCCCCGTCACTAATTATTTCTTCAATTATTTTAAACTCTACATTTGGGTCCACTACATCCATATTGAAAATAACCTACCTAAAATGTTTTATAATATATTGTAAAGTTATATATATATATATATATTTAATATAATATATATAATATTTATATATATATATATATATATATATATATATATATATATATATATATATATATATATATATATATATTATATATATATATATATATATATATAATTATTATATATATATATAATAATTTATAGTATATATATATAATTATATATATATATATATATTATAATATATATATAATATATATATATATATATAATATATATATATATATATAATATATATTAATATATATATATTATTATTATATAGATATATATATATATATATATATTATATATATATATATATAGTATATTAATATATATTATATATATTTATATATATATATATATATTTATATAAAATATATATTTATATTATATATATTATATTATAATATATATTATATATATATATATATATAGCCTATATATAAATATATATATATTTATAATATATATATATATATATATATATATATATTTAATATAATATATATATATATAGATTATATATATATATATATAGTTTATATATATATATATATATATATATAAATACTATATATTATTTATGATATATATAATTTCTTCTTTCTTTCTTCACCTTCCTCTTTGCCCCAAGATTGGGGGTAAGGTGCTGTACAAGCATCGGAAAAGAAAAGCAGTAGGAGAACATGACAAACGTCGAAAAAGAAAGCCCAGCCTTACCGCCCCCCTTGTAACATTAATTTAGTGAGAGGCTTCGTCACAGACAAAAATCCCTAGAGCTCAGTGGGACCGGACGGACCTTCACTAATTGTAAAATCGTCAATGGTAAGGGTTCGATCCCTGCGCCCAGGTGGCCACAACCATGCCCCATACAAAACCCCGCCATTCTCTCCTATCATGCCCCTTTATTCTCGCCTCTGCCAAACTCACATTTCTCTCCTTCAGACATTCGTTCACCGACTCAATCCACTTTCTCTTCGGTCTCCCAGGCGGTCGGTTCCCAACACACGCACCACTATACATCCGCTTAACCAACCGGCTATTCATTCATCTTTCCACATGACCAAACCATCAACATACTTCCATTTATTCTCTCATTTACCCCTTTCTTCACACC